>JBAMJV010013414.1:0-22434 GCA_037951105.1 Echinarachnius parma
GTTCCGTTCTTGATCGGATAACAGCGTTTGATACATTTGGAAGAGTTGCATTGTATAAATAAGCCAAGGATACCAAAAATATATTATTTAGGCAGTTATAGACATGACAATGGATAAGTACATTTGGAATAAGAGGGAGGTGTTGTCAAAGCGGTTACAGTCCGTTATCCGAAGGTTCGTTATTCGAAGGTTCGTTATTCGAAGGTTTCGGTTATTCCGAGGTTCGTTATTCCGAAAGTTCGCTATTTCTAAAATGAATTCATGTTCGTTATTCGAAGGTTCGTTAGTCCCGAAAATAAAATCGGGGTTCACTACTCCGAAGGTTCGTTATTCCGAGGGTTCGTTATTCCGAAGGTTCGCTATTCCTAAATGAAAATAAATTCGTGTTTGTTATAATGATATAATTTCAAATAAAGAGATAAACAAACTTAAATGTTTGATTGTTCTGGCCAATGGAGTGAAAGTGGGAAGGGTATACTTAATGCAGACTGTAAATGAAATAAACAAAACACAAATTATAGTTTTTCCGATTAACGAACCCTATTTTATTTTCGGACTAATGAACCTTCGAATAAATACCTTCGGAATAACGAATTCCGATTTTATTTTCCGGATAAACGAACCTCGGAATAACGAACCCGATTTCGTTTTAGGAATAGCGAACCTTCGGAATAACGAACCATCGAATAACGAACTTCGGAATAACGAACATTCGGAATAACCATGGATCCATGGAATAACGAAACTTCGGATAACGAACCTTCGAATAACCGAACCTTCGGAATAACCACTGTAACCATAATTACAGCCCTATGGAATCTTTCATACGGTATGCAGGCGGTGGCCATCACAGAGGTCAGTGTGTGCGATCGTTAGACCAAATGAGAATTAAGTAAATGGTCATTAGCCAAAATAGTGTTCTAGACGAAATGGCATTAGACGATCTGCTTTTAGACCAAGTGGAAAATAGACCAAACGGTATTTAGACCAAATTGCATATAGACCAAGTGAAGAGTAGCCTAACTGAGAATTAGACGAACTGGTATCAAACGAGGAAAAAAAAAAGTAGACGAAGCGACAATTGGCCCCATTTGGTGATTAGACCAAACGGCAATTGCCTAAATGGGCATTAGACCTAGTGATGATTAGACCAAATGGGTTTAGCCGAAGTAGAGTTAGACGAACTGATGATTAGACCAAGTGGTATTAGACCAAGTGAATATAAACCCTATAGCGCACACTATTTTGCATTCAGTTGGTGTTGTTTTTAATAGCGATATTGCCAGCACAACATAATTGGGGTTTACAACTGATGCAAATAGTGTGCGCTATAGTACACGCTTTATCGCCCACTCACAACCTGAAGTAAGCCGCGACCACACTTCTTCATTCGCTGCTACCTAATTTCACTTCAAAGGCAAAGTCAAACTAGAAACAGCGAACTATGTGTGCACATGTTTTTTTTTTATCGGGACATGACAATTCATTGCTCGCGCGAGCTGCAGAGTATTATAGTAAGTCACTAGAATTTACGTCGCAGAAATATAGTTTGTAAACATTCAAAAGTGAATACAGGGTTGAGTCAGCTATGCATTCGGAATCTTAACAAGTTGGATGCTTATATGCCTATGCTATGGATTGCAACGTTGATATTGTATGTGGACCATGGTCATGGACGGTGGTCGCGACTGGCGAGCGATGACGGCGAGCTATCGGTACGGCTCCAGGCATCCAGCCCGCTGCGCCCGGCCGCCGGAAATGTGAGCGTCCGTCTTGAACTAGCGTATTCTCACTATTTGCTACTTGGCCTGGATATTATTGCAAGCAGAAATGCCAGTCGGTAAGGTGCATGTATGAGGTATTGCTTCTCTTAGTCTTGGGCTCTTTGTGTTCGTTATATCAGCTCTTCAGACTTCACTCAATTGACTTTTGTCCCTTCCAAGTTCCATCATTTGTTGTTATAACTGACTTGTAAATGTTATGCCCCCCCCCCCCCCACAAAAAAAGTGCACACTTTATAACTGTAAGTCTATTAATTTAAGTGTAAAAAAGATGGGAAAATAAGCTCAGATTGCACCATAGAGCGTTACTAGAACCCTAACTCTAGCGCTGGTGCTCTACAACCACCTACTCAAGCCCCAAAACTTGCACTTTCTTCTAGAGAACGCCGGCGCAAAGCGCTTATTTTTGTGGTGCACGATAATTGTGCTTAAATGATACATAAGATACGGTACTTACCACCGATGAGAGCACAAATATGTGATACAACTTGGCGGCGTATACAAATTATGATTTTTCGCTCTATTCTGCATACAAATGAGTGATTTATGCACCTCCGTGTCGTATCGCGACTTCTGAACGATCGAAGTCGCCCGCCGATTCCAAATAGAGGCAGAT
The DNA here is from genome assembly GCA_037951105.1 of Echinarachnius parma. Classification (NCBI taxonomy): domain Eukaryota; kingdom Metazoa; phylum Echinodermata; class Echinoidea; order Clypeasteroida; family Echinarachniidae; genus Echinarachnius; species Echinarachnius parma. The sequence continues at coordinate 2,398 of JBAMJV010013414.1, forward strand.
CTGACGCGGGCATTTAGTGGTCGTACAGACTGATGCGTCAGATCGATCTGTCGTTTACTTGGAATCGGCGGGCGACTTGACGGCGACCAAACCGCGATCATCGATCGTTCAAAAGTGGCGATACGATACGGAGAGAAGTCGAGGAGGGTGCATAAATCACTCATTTTGATACGGAATGGAGCAAAAAATCATCATTTTTATCCACCGCCTAGTTGTATCACATATTTGTGCTCTCATCGGTGGTAAGTACCGTATCATATACTTATCATTTTATGCACAATTATCGTGCACACAAAAATTCCGGGCAAGTATAAGGTGGGTCTAGAACGCCAGCGCTTCGCGCTAGCGTTCTCTAGAGTTACACATGTGATGTAACTTGGCGCTAGATAAAAATGATGATTTAATTGTAGCTCAAGTAAATACGTGATTTCTGCCACCACCTCAACTTCTCTGTGTCGTAGCGCAACTTTTGAACGAAAGATGATCGCGCTTTAATCGCAAAATACTATGTAGATGTGGCCATGACACAGGTGCTGGAATGGGGGGCAGCCCGCCCCCCCCCCCCCAATCCAAAAAGTGGGGGGCAAAACGCGTTTTGCCCCCCCCCCCCCCCCAAAAAAAAAAAAAAAAAAAAAAAAAAAGAAGAAGAAGAGTGGGAAAAAAACAAATGTATGAGCTAAGACTTGTTAATTCTAACCTTTAAAACACTAATTTTACATCCAATTTATGTTTTCGCTGTGGCGCGACGCGCGCGAACAGATTATCTCAGTTTGTTGTGTAACTTGCGTATGGTCTGGGGTGAGTACTTTTTCTGTACCGGGCCACGTAGTTCCCGTGTAGGCTGGCATTACTCTGGATGCTTGTGTGACGTGCACCAAATTGCACCATTTAAAGTAAATAAATGCAAAATCGTCCCGTGTGGAGGGGGATACCCTATACTCCCTCCAATACCCTCCCCTCTGGCGCTCCCAGCACATCGGTCGCTTCGCTCCCTCGGGACTTATTTTAGGCTGTAAGCTTTGTTGTTGGATCATACATATTGTGGCATAATTATGGTTTATGTTTTTAAGCACCAGGATTGCACCATTTCAAGTACATTATATAAATGCAAAATCTTCCCCGTGGGAGGGGTGATACCCCCTCCCAAACCCTCCTCCTCTCAGCTTGCCCCACTGTGAGTGTGGTGTGGGCATGAGCCCCTAAACACATACATCGTGAGCCCTCTAGGGTTTTGCCCCCCCCCCCCCCCCCCCCAATCCAAAACTGCTTCCAGCGCGCTCTGGGCCATGATGACTTTGGACAGTTGCGCTAATATTCATGCATAGTGCCCCAGCCACCACCGCCTGCCCCCCCCCCCCCCCCTTTAATATGAACATGCAGATAAAAGTAAAATTATACATTTTAAACTTCATTAGCACTTTCTCCTTCATACCCCTTTTTTCACACACTCCACCAACTCGCTCTCCCTCCCTCCCTTCCTTCCTTCCTTCCTTCCTTCCTTCCTTCCTTCCTTCCTTCCTTCCTTCCTTCCTTCCTTCCTCTCTCCCTCCATTTTAGTATAGGCTTGTATGCGGGCAGGGAGGTGGGGGGGGGGGGAGGAGGGGCAAAGCACCTCAAATCTGGGGGGAAATCTTGTTCTTTTTTTAAAGAATTTCATATCACCCTCATCGTCATCCACCGCATCATCATCATCATCATCATCATCATCATCATCATCACCATTATTCATCATCATCACTGCCATCATCATCATAATCATCATCATCATCATCATCATCATCATCATCATCACCAAACCTCACTGCCCATCATTATCACCATCCTCATGACCATAATTCTTCATCATCATCATCACCCATCATATACCCAAGTCGAAATTCCCATAGAAACCCATAGGAAACCCATAGAAAACCCATAGGAATATCCTATGGGTTTCTATGGGTTTCTATGGGTTTCTATGGGACCAACAGAAATCCATAAAATAAAAACCCATAGAAACCCATAGGACCCATAGAAACCCATATAACCCATAGAAACCCATAGAACCCATAGAAACCCATGTACCACTTTCCCTATTGAAACCCATAGGATCCCATAGAAACCATTAGGCCTATGGGTCTCTATGGGAATCCTATGGGTCTTGGTTCTATGGGAATTTCGACCTGGGTTCGTCTCAGCTTCAAAGATTTTCTACGAATACCTCTCCCCCCTCGCTAACAGAAATTTGGCCGACGAAATAACCCCCCCCCCCCCTTGAAAATATCCTGGGTACGCCACTGCACTGTACATATCAGGCATGGTTAAAAGTACATTTACAATCTTTAAAAAGTCCAACCTACTCATTAACTGATGTGTTCATCTCCGTATCCTTCCCGTAGATAATGTTGGCGGAACTGATAGTATGCAGTCTCCAGCACTGCATTCAAATTCCTAAAACCTGGGTGTTCTGTGATGCAGTCCAGGGTCTTCTCATAAGAGTTCACCTTCTCCACCACCTGCAGGATCTCCTTGCAACATGTGAACTCTTTCACCGTCGGCATGGCCGAGCAGCCTCCAGCACATGAACACCTGCAAATTGTAGAAATGTGCAAATTGATAGCTTATTTCTATTACCTCTTCAGTACAGCAAATTAGTCCATACCGTATATTGCAGTAGTGTTTGAAGCTGAGCAACAGAGCGAGCCTCTAAACATACTAAATGCTGCTTCAAAATACATTATCTTTATTATTGTCAGTCCTATCATCATTTAGTACTTTATATCTTATGTCTGTTGCAGCGTAGCTGTAGTGATCCCCTTGTAGTTGTAGGGGGTGCGTTGGCCTGTGCCCCGCCCCTAAGCCGGGCCGACTGCGCTAGCTCAATAAGGCCATGCAACGGGCAGTAATTGAAATCAGTACAGTATCAAATCGCTCGGATCACCTATACTATAGTATCCGTTTATGCCCATGCTTATCAATTCTACCTAACGATCAGTACTTGCTCTGCTATTATAGATTACAAAATAAGCAGTTAATACCTTACGATAATATCATCATAAATTGTAAAATTGAAACTCACCAACTGTTGTTTCCAATCCTATTTTCCGGGTCGGCCTGCTGATCGTGCTGGTACTCGGAAGCTTTATCACGATCGCCGGTACGCACATGATGTTTCACCCAAGTTAGAAAATATCCGCTTCTCAGGGCTGAGGAGAGGTAGAGAGATTCGTGCCTCTAGTAGAATTTTATCACCATTTACACCGTTCTTATCGGTAGTGGCCTCGGCGCTAATTTCTAGCAGATGGTGTCTCAATCAAGACGTCGTGCTGCTAGTCTTGATACGCAGACACTACAGACGAGTTTTTAATCAGGGAAAATCCATCACGATTTTAAGAACACAACGACCTTTACAACTTTTAAAACTGCCCGGTACCCAAATGGTTAAAATACGAAAGAGACACGGGTGTTCTAGTTCGACCCCACTTATATATACCCAATAATAATAATAATAATGACTTCGCTACTATACACTGGCAGGATTTATTGAGTCAATATAATATCAGTCACACCACACAATGAATAAGAATGAAAAGGTCTAGAAACCTAGACTAGTGGCCATGCAGTTTACTGCGTGTAACTGGGGGAGATTATCTCTATAATACCACTAGGTCTCGTGGGGGCAGTTAAGAGGGCATGGAATGTTGAGGGAAGCTATTAAAATGGCAGGGTTGATCAAGTACGGTGGTGGAGATCACGGCTAACTTTCTGAAACCTAATGATATCCGCCGAGGCTACGGGTGCAGATTAGTACGGCTGTACACCCGCTGGTCAGAGTTGCAGCTGCATCGCCATCTAGCTTCCTCTTCCACCTCAAAATGTAACATTTCAGCAGCTGATATATCACTCTCAATGTCATAGTCTTGCTCGTTATGCACTGCCTGATAAATCACAGTTGAAGTCATCCATTGGGAATTACATTTATTTGCTAAATTAAACAATTTTCCTTGAGTACTTCAGCGAGAACATGTACTATAGTACACAAACGATGCGAGCTGCGAGAATGTAAACAACACAGGCTCCTGCAATGACGTCACAGACCTCACGTAATTTATGCAGACTCGAAGCTGGTCTTGGACAAATTTCATGGGTCGTTCCCGATAGAGATATTGGAGTCAGATTTTTTTATAATGCGTTTTTTTCGAAGAAAAACTCTTGTCATTATCGAATTCTGCGTGGAAAACTATGTTAGAGTGTTGAAAAGTCAAATTTTGCTCCTTTTTGACCGCAACGGCCCTTTAAATGAGTTTGTCCGGTCATATGTTCCACAACGTAACCTCCGCTCCTCAAATAGATTACTACTAGAAACGCAAAACACACGCGTAACTTATGGAAATATGGCATTTTTTGTATCAGCACCGGATTTATGGAATATAGTACCCTTAGAATTAAAAACAATTGACTCGTTAGAAGTGTTTAAAATTAAATTAAAATCATATTTGTTTGGAGTAACTTATTAATATATTTGTTGCATGTATTGGTATTTTTGTTGGTTTAAGCTATTCCTCTTTTTTCTTCTTCTTTCTTTTGTTATGCGCCTCGGAATAGGCTACCTAGATAGATGGCGAGTTATAAATGCTTGATATTATTATTATTATTATTAATATTAGCGGACTCATTCCACTAACTTTGTACACAGTTAAACATATCCCGTGGGGATTTCAAAATCTTAATAGCGAAAGAAAAATTTATTATCACGCAAATGTCAAGCATTGAGTGCTAGTTAAATTTCACCTAGTTTGGCAATCTAACATTTCATGAACTACAAGAGTTACATTTGTTAAAATTGTTAGGACCGACCTCCTTTTAGATCAGAGACATGAACCATGAAGAAGTCACTGCAGGACCGGCAAGATGGTACACATACTAAATTACTCATGAAGGTACACACAGAACAAAACCAGTATGGAAAAATATACCATCCATCTCTACTACCGTTGCTCATTGCCAAACGAAATTCGCTGGTCACTCTTTTAGGGCCAAAGACCAAATAATCTGGGATGTGATCTGCATGATACTCCAGTGTCTAAATAGATGGAGGAGACCTATTAACTATGTGGACTGCATTGCAAGGGACATCCAGTGCTAAACTGGGGACTAGCAGACATTAATGATGGATAAAGATTCATGGCGTTGCATTGTGAGCTCAATCTCTGTTCATGCACGTAATTTTGTTGATTTGGACAATGTTAACACTCCCTGAAATAGCGCATTTAGAGTAACCCTAGTTATTCTAACTCACTTCGAACTTTAGATGTCATGAAGTGAAATAACCATTTAGTATTTCCCTGGTAATTCTACCTCACTTTAAAAGTTAGATGAAATGAAATGGTATAATCATTAGTATTACCCATGTCCTGTCCTGCCCTGTCCTTTGCGTTTACGACGTTGCTGAGATGGACCGGCATTCTGGTTATCGTCAACATATGTGGTTCGACTGGCATTAGACTCGTCAGACTCATTTCCAGCTTGACTTTGGGAAGATGTAGACGGCACTTCCTCATCCGTGGACGTAGGAGAACCTACAACAATAAGCACGAGAGATTACCAACATCACGTCTTCACCCAAACCAAAGGTTCGCACAATACCTTTGAATGTTATTAGATAATATTAAAATTCTGACCTCAAATGTTTAAACATGTTACAATCTTTCGATTCTTGTTTTTTACGATTGTATTAACGCCATTTGTACATACTTGTACACCGATGGCATGATTTGTAATTTAATTTTCATTTCTGTATACTTAAAATCCCTTCTTGACTTCAGTAATCTGTTACATGGAGAGTATGTATATTTCTCTGTCCCAGTTCAATTCTAGGCATAGGGAACCCTTGGGCCTTGACAATGGGCCTGCATCGTGTTATAGATGCCAACTAGGCCGAGCAAATGTTCAGTGGCCATATTCATAAAAGCCCGATAGCCTACCCAGCTAGCCACCTGACGTCGGGCCGATGTCGAAAGTTGGTTGGCGGATGTCGGCATATCGCCGTTGGCTCGAGGTTAAAATGTCCGCCAGCCCAACATCGTCACGACGTCATTTTTGTGATATATTGGCATAACGTCATTTTCCGACAATGGCCCAACATCATCTCATGACATGATGTTGGGCCATTGTCGGAAAATGACGTTATGCCAATATATCACAAAAATGACGTCGTGACGATGTTGGGCTGGCGGACATTTTAACCTCGAGCCAACGGCGATATGCCGACATCCGCCAACCAACTTCCGACATCGGCCCGACGTCAGGTGGCTAGCTGGGTATCTGTCAGCTAGGCATTATCTCCTTGCCAAAATGCCAGTTTGGACGATAACTAGCGGCGGGGGGGGAGTGATCACGCGTAGGCACATGTTTTTATAGCCACCCTAATGAAGCCAAACCAAATACATCTCCCTCCTCATTACGATCAAGCTCCGCCACGCTTATAATATGATAGCATGACAAGGGAAACTATTCAATTGCATGCAGTGAAAACAGGAACGAAATTGCATTAAATAGTATTATATAGATAGATTCATCAAAACAGAATTGAAATCACATAAAATCAATCCGAACTGCAAAAGTAAGCTAATACCGTAGAACACCATCGTCAAGCACCCCCAAGCACCTATATGCATCTTGCTGTTAATGAGCGCCCGCTCTCTGTCCAAACGGGAAACTTTAATCAAGAATGCAAATAATGGTGAGGAATATTCATGAGGATAATAATGGAGGTGAATCTCATGGAAGCTTCTTTAAAAGCAAGATGCGTATAGGTGCTTGGGGGTGCTTGACGATGGTGTTCTACGGTATGTCACAAAAAGGACAAATAAAGGCAAATTACTCTCCAGATAAAAACATGTAATTTAAGCTGAAAAAAGATGTTATTTATGAAGTACAAGGATGCTAGGACAAACACGGAAAAGTATGTTTTAGGGAACTATTTTGAACTAACATCACGCTATCATAATTTTGTTTTCTAATATCCCTTATTCGAATATTCTCCTTGCCATGTTCATGATCGCGCCACACGCATACACACTACAATCGGGCAGATTGTTACTTGCTAGCGATTTAGAGGTACACCGGAGTACCTCTAAATTTTTGTCCAGTTGTCGCTACAAATTTGTCCTATTTGGCTTTTGTGAATAAGAAAAATTTAGCTGGGTGCTAGGTCGTCATTCAACTTCACGCCTTTGTTGGAAGTCCAACAGAAGGTCCCACATAAATAGATTTCAGTGCAATAAGTCCGCACCGCAGATCTATTGTTGTTATTGTTCACATTTCGACTAACAATGTCGTGGAATACCAAATGCTTGTGGAATGTAGACAGATGGGTTGTCATGCTAGGTCGGGCCTAGCCTTTAACAAGGCTTCGTGTCTCAAGCAAGCAATGGCTGCGCTGCATGCAGGATCAGGAACGACTGAACGCCTGATGGAGGCTAAATTCTGGCGAGTGGTGAATTCACGTGCGATCCCCTCGCCTTTACGCATCTAGTGGCTCATGAATATGCATAAGCTTGATTTAATGAATCATGCATAGTTTTGTGATATTATACTGCACTGAGCACACGTCTTTCTGTCTCCCCCATTTAAATACAGTACATGTGCAGTCACACGTCTCTATGCCTCTCCCATTTAAATATGAACTACGTGTTCGTCCGCATACACGCACGGTACATAGCAATTGTATACACAAACACATCCCTGTGTTTAAAACTGTGTGTGTATATGCAGTGTGTTTCTGTGTGTGGCCTCGGGACGTGTGTGTGTGTGTGTGTGTGTGTGTGGATTGTCCGTGAGGATACACATCCTTCCAATATTGGGGTCTCTTAGAAATGTCTTATTCGTGATTTCCTTGTTTTCAAAAGAGGTGAGTATTGGATAGAGTTCATTCAGTTAATTTTGTATCGATTAATGAATAAGATTGAGGCGTAATAAAATATAACAATGCATACCATTACGGGGAGGTGGGGGGCAACAATGATTAACTTTGCTACGCCATTGTATACTGGTTGTATAATGGATTTCATTAAAGTACATCTAGTTCTTTATTCCTTAATGGTGAGGAATGAAGAAAAAAAAATACAAATCGATTTTTTCAAAAAGATCAAGTATGTTGTCTATAGTATCGATGAAAAGCGTTATTAATTTCACCCTTTCTCGTAATGTATAAAGCTTGTAGTGCAATACCAAAGAAGACAAAGGTTGGTTAGTACGATGTACAGAACTGAGAAGAGCTAATTAAATTAAAACTTAAAATCCGTTATTAACAGACATTGGCCAAATGTAAACGAATACATTCCGTGAATTTCAGTTGTCCATGGATGGAACTGAAACGATCGAATTTGGGCTTACATCGATGTTGAAGTAATCATAATTTTAATGAAAATACACCACTAGACAATCAATGAAAAATTCAAAAGAAAGTTCTCCAAGTTGTATACACGTACTGGGGCTGGGATGTTAAATTGAAATTGGGCAATTTTGTCTAATCTGTGATCAGTCAATCAAAAACAATGTACTTACAAACTGTACAAATATTTATGTTTAGGCAGAAATATTGCAAATGTATTGGTTAACGAATTATGATGAATTGCCTCGGGGGCTCACTTTTTGAGTAACGTGTAGTTAATCCGTCGCATGTACAATGACAGTGATGTAAAATGCAATTTACTCAGTGCCTTTAACTTGTTGTAGTCCTTCGCATGTTTAAAAAAATGCAATGAAAAACTGGTGGGGTTTGTACGATATTGACATTTACCCAACATATTATGCAATATTTGCCTGTTTTACCTTCATCCCTGTTCAAAGAGGCTGAACATTGACGCTTTTCTGGTGGAGCTTCTCCATTCAATCTGAAAGATTATTAAAGGAAATATGCAATTTTAATTACAAAATGCAGTTTAAGGTATAATAATTGATATTTTAGAATCAGAATAAATACGTTCAATAGGTGAAAGTCAAATAACTCATGAAACTAAATTATTATCGTGGCACTGCAACACAAATTTGTCAGTTTAAACATTTATGTAGTACATAAACATGAACATTATTACTATATGCAATCAATATAGAAATTAATAATAATGAACAATAGTGAGTAGATTATGTGTGCGTAAATTAACAATTCCACATGGTGATAGCATGTTGGTTCAGCATAGGTTACACACCTGTACACACGTACGTAATGCATACGACAAGACACGCATATCCACGCGCACACACACACACATAGAAATACACTCATAAACATACACCCAAACACAAATATAAGTAATGCACATAAAATTATAGCCTTTTTAATTTCATCGTGTATGTTGAGTCATTAGTGTTACGGCAATGTGTCATATGAAATTATGAAAAGGTATAGTAGCAAATGAGTACCAAACTAGGAATTAACGTAGGCCTACTATTTTAGGTGATAACGACACAGTGAGGGAACTTCGATATAAATTGAATACTAAAACTTGCATTTTGATTTTGTTCGAATTAATTAGCATATGTGCAGTCTATAATTGTATATCTAACATTTAATTATGTAGTTAATTGTATACATTTGTTTGTATGTGTCGATACCTTTCTGCTATATCTAGGCCACACGATTGGTCAACTATATGTAGTATATACATTTGACGTATTTCCTGGACATGATCTTTAAACAAAACACTACATGCGAAGGACAAAATCATACCTTTGAATATTTGCTTGTTGTCCCGTGATGTTCAAATTTACATTTATTATAGACGCTGATTGAGATACATTCGCTGAAGATAGAATGTCAAATAAGCCAAATGGTTAAATAAAGCAAACACGTCACACAGTTTAACAAGATATAAAAGGCACTAAAAATAAAGTAATAATATGGTAATGAACGTATGAAAAAATAGTAATAGTTTAGTAGCTGCTAGGTCACCCACCTGTACTTAAATCAATATTGAGATATTAAAATTGATCAATTCAATAAAATAATTACAAATACGCCGACAAATTACGAAGCATATGTATATTCAGTATGGTATGTAGAATACAATTGTATACAACCGTGGCGTAGTCAGTCCGCGTTGGGGGGGGGGGGGGGGGTAGGGGTGGGGGTTGGGGAGGGGGGGGGGGGTAACGAGGGACCATGAGTTTGACCATTGGTAAGCCATGGAAGGGAATATATTTGACTAGGGGCCATGGTCGTCGATTTGAGAACTATGTTGTTCGGGGGAACTATACATGTGAAATGCAACAAAGATATGTATATACGGGTGTGTTTTTTGTGTTTGTTTTAAACATTTTTAAGCCTTCACTCGGCCTCGGGGTATGAAAGTATTTACTGACATTATACTGACATTAAACCACACTTATGACCTTTTTGGAAAATTAGCACATGACCATTACAAATCAAGACGGACTAGATTTCAATTTGTACCGCCTCGAGCTTTTTGGAACTCAACATAATCTTCACTCATCCGACTTCATGATTAATTGATCTGTTTTACGTTTTTCATTTTTCATTCATCACTTACCTGCCATCGTGTGTGTTCCTCCCCACGATTAAGCTATATTATAGAAAAGAGAAAAGCGTTTATTTGAAATTGTATAAACGTGCCCATTATAGATGTCTTGTTCTGAAATTTTATGCTATGGAGTATGGTCAATACCGCCACCATTCACTGACCTCTGCTAATGGACGTGCGATCATGGCTCAGTAACTGAGGCCGCGGGCTGCGGGCGCGCGCCATGTTGGGACCATCAACCCGTACTCGGCGGATATGCACTAACGTGGTAGTGCATTATACTTGCTACGGAGTTGTTGCTCACCATGGCATGTTTATATCCCTTTATCCCCCCAGGAATGAAATATGATCATATATGTGAAGTAAATAGTCTTCGTGATTGAATACTAGCATGATTAATTAAAATTATCCAGCGTATTGAATCACAGCTCAAGCAATGCTAATTCGCCATTTGTTATGATGCTTACACGGTAACGTACGGTATTATGCGCGCCGGCGTTGCCCGGAGAGATTCCCTCGGATTCCCGCTATTGACCCGATCTTATAACTATTACTCGCCCCTGGTTTATCTCTTATTTTCCCCTTGTTTTTAACAAGATTTTGTTCCCCATGTAAAGAAAGAACTTTTCTGCTGTTTTCATTAATTAATTTAATTGTACCATGCGTTCATGCATCACTTTACTATACCATGTATGGCACGTCATCCTCGTATATCAAAATATCATAAAAAGAAGCCAATCTTTGTTTTCTTTCCTTTTCAATTTATTTGGTAACATGTTTTCCGCGTTCTTCCTGAGATTTCAAAGGGCATGCTTTGTGAGTTATGGTTCATAATGTTACATTTATGGTTTGTTTTAAATCATTATGAACATCGATCAGGGATCGATCATGGAGGTTATAAAACACTTCTGAAGAAATTCGAAGTTTGACCATATGCAACCTCTATTTATTAGATGTTATAAACGTCAATACTTTACATTAATTGGAAAGACATGTTGTCGTTGTTGTTGCTGTTGTTTTGTGTTTATAGCCGTTCTTCATTCATTTTGAGCCAAACTGTTTTCATTTTCTTCCTTCTTTTCTTTTTTTTGTTTCAACTCAAATTAATTGTTCCTTAAAAAAAAATACATTATGTATCTTTGTATATGCCCATGATATACACATACCAATATTTTACATCCGTAAACGATGCAATATAGATTAAATTTTAATATTATTCAAATTACAATCGTAGGCCTATATACGACTGAGTTACAAGTTGAATATTTTCCAAAGAAGATTCAAAGTCCTCCCATCTTTGTTGCCATTTAACATAATACTTTTGTTTACTCATACTATTTATTTCACTTTATTACAAATCTCCTTTTCTTCCCCCAAGTCATGTTTTGCTTCTCTATCAACCATTTCATTGCATTAATTCCACAATGACTCGGTATCCCCTCAAAATTCACCACGATTCCTTGTAAATTCAAATGAGTCCATAATACCAATATATATACAAATGTATCTTCTTTCATTATTTCACTTTTTATGGGCTGTAATTAATTTAATGAGTCACTGTCTCGACAGAAAACCCTAGTATTAGTATAGGCTTTATGAATTTAAACATACATTTTCAAACCCCAATCACTTATTCAATTGTATCAAAAATAAATTTTCAAGTTTACAATCACATTTTTGTCATCTATTTGCCTGCCCGTATCTAAATCTCTTATCGATATCACTTGTTTTATTTCAATATTTAAACAAATCTATCAGTACAGTACACTATGTATAATAAATGTAGCAACCTAATATGTGGAATATAAGAGGTGAACTATAATCTTTTCTGACACAAAACATAACACATGGGACTGTAGGCGGCCCAATGACTGCTAACAACTAGCCTATGAAACGTGATTTCAGCCTTTTGTATGTCATTATCATTTCGATTTGTACAGCCAAATGCCATGTAATGTGCCATTCTGAATCAAAATACAATCAAACATTTTTTTTTATCTAACGAGAAAAATCGGTAAAATAATCTGAAAAATGTTTACGAATGTTACACACTATCAACAGCGGGTTATCGACGGTCCATGATGATGGTCCCAATATGGCCGCCGTGCGCGCACGGCGGCCTCATTTTTTGAATGGCCAATCAACGTGCAGCCACCCGTCATTAGTAGAGGTCAGTGCCACCATTACGCACTCAATAGTCAATTTGAATAAACATGCATTTCAATACGCCAATTTGAAATTTCATGATAAAACTAGATGGATCTTCGACTGCGCGCAGTCGAAAATGATGCCTCCGCCATTACGCAATTTATTTATATCAAGCCCAAATCAACATGTACACTGAAGTAATTATGTCAACTCAATTTTGATGGTTACTCTGTCTTTTAGATCTTGACGTATCACAATTATGAGCTATAAGTGACCTTGACCTTTGCCCTCATGACCCAAAATCGAATGACTACAATTGTTCCCTAAGATACATTCAGTATCAAGTTGGATTGAAATCTGATATTCAGTTCTTGAGATTTCCAATCGCAAGCTATTTTTGCATATATAATGAGCTCTGTGACCTTTGACCTTTGACATCATGACCCCAAAATCTAATCAGATCATTGGCCTCCCAAGATACATACATGTACCAAGTTTGGTCAGAATCCGTCAATCCGTTCTCGAGATAAAACGCGATCACGAGCTATTTTTGCATATATAATGAGCTCTGTGACCTTTGACCTTTGACCTTTGACCTCATGACCCCAAAATCTAATCAGGTCATCAGCCCCCTAAGATACATACATGTACCAAGTTTGGTTAGAATCTGTCAATCCCTTCTTGAGATAACGCGATCACGAGGTATTTTTGCATATATAATGAACTCTGTGACCTTTGACCTTTGACCTCATGACCCCAAAATCTAATCAGATCATTGGCCCCCTAAGCCTGATATTCAGTTCTTGAGATTTCCAATCACAAGCTATTTTTGCATATATAATGAGCTCTGTGACCTTTGACCTTTGACATCATGACCCCAAAATCTAATCAGATCATTGGCCTCCCAAGATACATACATGTACCAGTTTGGTCAGAATCCGTCAATCCGTTCTCGAGATAACGCGATCACGAGCTATTTTTGCATATATAATGAGCTCTGTGACCTTTTGACCTTTGACCTTTGACCTCATGACCCCAAATCTAATCAGGTCATCAGCCCCCTAAGATACATACATGTACCAAGTTGGTCAGAATCCGTCTATCCGTTCTTGAGATAACGCGATCACGAGCTATTTTTGCATATATAATGAGCTCTGTGACCTTTGACCTCATGACCCCAAAATCTAATCAGATCATTGGCTTTCCAAGATACATACATGTACCAAGTTGGTCAGAATCCGTCTATCCGTTCTTGAGATAACGCGATCACGAGCTATTTTTGCATATATAATGAGCTGTGTCCTTTGACCTTTGACCTCATGACCCCAACATCTAATCAGATCATGGCCCTCCAAGATACACACATGTACCAAGTTTGGTCAGGATCCGTTAATCCCGTTTTTGAGATAACGCGATCACGAGCTATTTTTGCATATATAATGAGCTATTTTTGCATATATAATGAGCTGTGTCCTTTGACCTTTGACCTCATGACCCCAAAATCTAATCAGAATCATTGCCCTCCAAGATACATACATGTTCCAAGTTTGGTCAGGATACGTTAATCCGTTTTTGAGATAACGCGATCACGAGCTCTTCTTGCATATATGAGCTCTGCGACCTTTGACCTTTGACCTTTGACCTCATGACCCCAAAATCTAATCAGATCATCGCCCTCCCAAGATACATACATGTACCAAGTTTGGTCAGAATCCGTCAATCCGTTCTTGAGATAACGCGATAACGAGAACGGGACGTAGGGACCCCAGGTCGAAATTCCCATAGAACCAAGACCCATAGGATTACCATAGAGACCCATAGGCCTAATGGTTTCTATGGGATCCTATGGGTTTCAATAGGGAAAGTGGAACATGGGTTTCTATGGGTTCTATGGGTTTCTATGGGTGTGGGTTTCTATGGGTCCTAGGGTTTCTATGGGTCCTATGGGTTTATATGGGTCCTATGGTTTCTATGGGTTTTATTTTATGGATTTATGTTGGTCCCATAGAAACCCATAGAAACCCATAGAAACCCATAGGATATTCCTATGGGTTTTCTATGGGTTTCCTATGGGTTTCTATGGGAATTTCGACTTGGGACGGACGGACGTACGTACGTAGGGACGGACGGACGGACAACCCGAAAACATAATGCCTCCGGCAGCTTTGTTATGGAGCATAAAAAAGTAAATACAATATTCAGTTTATAACATAATCAATGATGAATAATGCCCATGCATTAAAATTAAATCCCAAGATATACTGTATATTATGACCCTGTAAAGCTTGTCATAGAATACGTTGACGGTTCCATGTCGGGTCGCCCACTGTCAGGTCGCCCCCTACCAAGTCGCCCCCTGTTTTTTTGTGCCGATTTGAGATTCTTGGACGGCTCGCCAAGACGAGTCGCCCCTAAAGTCGCCCCCTAAATTTGTTGTTTAAAATTGACGTCTTTTAAAAGTTCAAAGTCATGCCATTTTTTATTTCCTGGCAGCTCAGTTGTATTTTTTTTACTAATTATTGTGATTTCTTCCCGAATTTGTATTTTAACTGCGTTTTTTCGAGGATATATGCACCTAATGTCCAAATCTTGCACCAGCTCGCGTACGCCACGTTGCGCGCAGCCATTGACATGACGCCTGCCTTAGTGACGGAGCTTCAGAATCGAATGTCTGAATTAAGGTAAAATTAACTTTAAAGTAGAATTTCATTGAAAATCACAAAATATGAGAAGAATGCATCACTAGAGGGCTAGGGATTAACATATTAAAATTATAATTTTTTGTTTCCCATACCAACACGATATCTTATTACAACAACAAAACAAAACACCCATCACAAGATCGAAAACAAGCGCTCTTTGCGCTAAAAAACGCCAATGTTTTGATGACGTCACTCATTGAGTAAGTCTAACATTAGCAGACGATGTCTCATTGCGAATCTACACAACCATAGTGCACTTATTTTGTCTGCTAAACGTGTATTCATGTCACGAAAGCGCATTTATTTAATTGCATTTTGTAAATAAGGTTCACCTCGACTTATACACAATAATCATTCACTCGGAGAAATTTACGGAAATAAAGACAAATTCAAAGAAGTAAGTCACACACCGTCCTACATTATCTGCTTGAAAGACCCGCCAAAGTCTGGGCACGATCTATTGGCCCATTGTTCAACAGCTGTATTTTGATGCGGGTGTCGCTGAATGTGCAGTTCTGTGTGTGATACTTATGGGCGATGTGATAGATTAAAATAACGTTATTTAGCATGCTTTACGGGAAAATTGTGTGTCAAAGAACAACAAAGTGCTTTTAAGAGTGAGGAAGAGGAGCAAATAATGACAAATATTCTCTTCAATAAACAAGGATGATTGAACAGAGTCATGTTAAAAGGCACTATCAAATGTGTTTGTTATATATCGGACATCGTCTGCTAAGGATGACTTACTCAATGAATGACCTCATAGTATTCAGCTGGTTTCGGCGGCTCTTTTGAAGCCACAATACTGGCTTACAAATACCACTAATTTATTGATGATAACTCGTCAATAACAATGTTTTGAAACACTTATTTGTAATATTCGTGTTATGGATTATGTATGAAATATAGAAATATGAGCTGAATCTAAATTTAAAAACAAAGAAATTCTACTTTAATAAAACTATATTTTCTGTATTTTTATTAGATAGAGTGTTCTCAGAGTGAAAAGTAACATTTTCAAACAGTAAATGCGTATAATATTTATAAAGTTCAACTCTATTTATTCGGAAGGTAGTCCTGCTCTGGCATGCGCGTTCACCGGCCTGTACAACCGCGAACCCGCACACCGGCTTTTGTCTGCCGCGGAGCGCACCCGGCAGCTCGGCGGGGAAGCCGCTCCCGTTACCGTACGTAATTAACCAGGCATTATCGGCGCACCACTCACTTGAACGGGTCGAGTTTCACGATAAATTTCAGATTTGTTGATGTCTTTTCAACTACTTGGCTCGGATCTGTGAAATCCTTGGAAATTCCCTTTTTAATAGTATACTAGGTCTCGTTGTTTTACTAAATCTTGACTTATTTGTTCACCCTGCAGTGTGAATTCATGAAAGAAAACAATGATATTTTAAGTATCATCCATGTTTACGATAAGGAAATAATTTGTTATGTGAAATATCACTTCAAACGTCGTAGGGTGGCGCATTAATGGTTACGTATGGTAGTTACCATGCCTTCCTTGTACACCGTACCAGCGCGCACTAACTGTGAACATTGACGGTCGTTGTAGTTATATAATTTTTTTTACACAAAAATTATACAAGTACAGTATAATGCACAATTAAACGCGCTGTGACGTTTTATTTTTGCAAGTCTATAACTCCACGAAAAAGAGATTTCAAGCCCCTAATTGTTTTAGGCATGCTATTAAATGACATTTTCTGTCTATATAAGACAATAACCTCACAACTTTTGAAATTTGACTTGCAAAAGATCCCTTAAAATTTATCGTAAGAGTATTATAGGCCTACTATCTTGCGATGTCCATACGAGCCCCACAATTTCAAGGCGTCCATTGGGAGCTAAGAGTAAGATTGTGTGCAAAAGAGCTGTTCAATTTTCTTTTGCTTTTACTTCTAAATTCATCGCACATACCCTAGGGAATGGAATACTTCCTGAAATCATCCACAGAATATCTACAATAGGCAGAAAAATCTTGCATCATACATTAGTGTGGTGTATCACAATTAGATATTGTTTGGTTACTGAGCGAGGTTTGTAACTTCAGTGAGGTAAGACTGATCTTTTTTTTCATGGGGGAGGGGGGGGCCCAATGTTTTTATTTTTATTTTTATTTTTATTTTTGTTTTTTAAATGTTTCCATTTTTTAGTAGGCTCATGATCAACTGCTGTAGGGAAGGGGATCATTTGCTTATTAACTCTTCGTAATGGATGCATGTATGCAGGCAGTGGCGTAGACATGTCCTGGGGGGATGATTTGCCGTTCACCGGACCAAGACCAATTTGTCGAAACCAAGACACTTGAAAGTCCTCTCAGTGGGGGGGGGGGGGGGGGGGGGGTGCTCAGGATTTTGTGTGTGTATATAGAGGCTCATGCCCAACCACACTCACAGTGCTGCCAACTTTGAGCCAGATGTGAGAGTGTCCCCCCTCCCACGCTAGGGAGATTTTGCATTTTTGGGCTTGACATTGTGCAATCTGGTGCTTACCTAGATAGGAAATTCGGGCTTAACATTGACTGTATCTGGGAAAGCGTGTTTGATGATTTGATCGACCAGAAATTTTAAATATATTTTCACGATAAAACAAATAATTGAGACACTAATAAATATGCACCTCAACACATGGAGCGAAGTGAAAGAGCGGGGTGTCCCCCCTCCCACGGTAGGGAGATTTTGCATTTTTGGACTTGAAATTGTGCAATCTGATGCTTACCTAGATAGGAAATTCGGCTTAACATTGACTGTATCTGGGAAAGCGTGTTATGATTTGATCGACCAGAAATTTTAAATATATTTTCACGATAAAACAAATAATTGAGACACTAATAAATATGCACCTCAACACAGGGAGCGAAGTGACTGAGCGGGGGGAGGGTGTGGGAGGGGCTGTCCCCCCTCCCACGGTAGGGGGATTTGGCATTTTTGGACTTGAAATTGTGCAATCTGGTGCATACCTATAGCTAGGAAATTCGGCTTAAAGATTAAAAGGATAGTTGAGATTTGGTAATGACTCGCACTTCACAAAATATTTGTTTGTGAGATAATGAAAAACTGACTGTCAAATTTGAAAGAACATACCATTTTAATGACAGAATACACTTTATTTGATGAAAATCGGTTCAGAAACGGCTGAAATATCCATAAAAGTATTTGTATTCAAAAATTCTCCGCCAGGGGATATTTTGACTTTTTAGAAAAGAAAAAAAATCTGATGCTTACCTAGATAGGAAATTCGAGCTTAACATTGACTGTATCTGGAAAGCGTGTCATGATCGACCAGAAATTTTAAATATATTTTCACGAAGAAAACAAAAAATTGACACATATGCACCCAACACAAATATTGTATTTATATTTAGCATCATACACAGTTCCAACATCACCATATGCCACATTATGTATGATCCAACAACTTAGCCTATTGCCAAGAATGAGTACCGAGGGCGAAGCTACCGAGGGCTGGGGCAGGGCCAAATAGAGAGGGTTTGGGAGGGGGTATCCCCCTCCCACGGAGAAGATTTCGCATTTATCAGTGCAATTTGGTGCATGTCACACAAGGAGCCAGAGCAATGCCAGCCTACACTGGAACTACGTGGCCCGGTATACATTAAAAAAATACTCACCCCTGACCATACGCAAGTTACACAACAAACTGAGATTATCTGTTCGCGCGCGAAGCGCGCAGCAAAAATTGAAAGTTGATTTTAAATTACCTTTTTAACGTTAGAATTAACAAGTCTTAGCTCATACAACTTATGTTTTCTTTCCCACTCGTATACAGCTACACACAACAAAAAATATATCCTTCCCTAAACCTGGGGGGGGGGGATGATTGTATATGTCATCCCCCCACCCAAACAGAAAATGTTGAATCGATTATTAAAGATCTGAAATGTTTACATGTAGAGTTAGAAGCTAAAATATGTAAGTTATATAATTGTCTTATGTCCATATACTTTAACAATGTTGTAGAACTACTTATAGACAGCGCTTATATGCATGAACAGAATTAGGTGTATCAGTATAGCTGGGCAGAATGTGGTATAATATGGCCATGCCCGAATACGATATTAGTTTGCCCAAAATGGTATGATTTTGACCGTATACATATGTGACATTAGTTTGCACGGTGGACTGTTTTGCACGATGTTTTTTTGCCCGATGTGTGTTTTGCCCGAATGTATATTGGCGCCCTTTAATGACAAATATTAGGCCGAGAAGGGGGGGGGGGGGGGGGGGGTGCTGCAACCCTGCAGTCCCTCCTGGACTTTAAAGTAATTGATTTTCGCATTAAAAAGAGGTGATGTTCTTGTGCTTTATTTTGGCTTGTCGGGTACACAGGTCCTATGCCGCCCCCGGCCTCCCGGTTCCGCAGCCCCTGCGCCAGTGAACATCATAATCATCATCACAACATCATCATCATCACCATCAACATCATCAATATCTGTATCATCAAATTCCATGTCATAATCTTCATCTCACGTGCAATCATCATTCATAGATAGATAAATGGTATTTATTGCTTCATGAATGGCAATTTCGCACTGAATTGCACATGAGTTACACACGTTGATAATATATAATGTACATTCAGTGTCGTAAGCGACTGTGGGGGGGGGGGGGGGGAGGGGGGGGGGGGGG
>JBAMJV010013415.1:0-30048 GCA_037951105.1 Echinarachnius parma
GACTCTGTTCTTGCTAGGGACTACGTAGGAAAACAAAAGTGGGTTCCAGGTGTGATAGTGGACAGAGAAGGACCACTGATGTACAAAATACAAGTGCAAACAGGCATTTGGCGAAGACATGTAGATCAAATGCTCCCTAGATTAGAAGCACAAGTAGAAGTAGATCAGGATCAATTAGGAGGAACGGAGTTCAGGTCCGTCCAAAACCCTGACAAACAGACTAATAGACCTGTCCTAATGGACATGCGTACCACCCCTAGGTCTGTAGTGGAAGAACCCCTATCTAACTCCAATTTGGGAGATAGGTCCCCTGGCACATCACAGGAAGGTTATGACCTCAGCACCTCAGATGCTCAAAGTCACCCCAGTGTACAGGGAGACGTAGAAATCACCCGTGCACGCTCTCCAAGACCTCCAGAGTTGAGAAGGTCTCAGAGAAAGAGTAAACCCCCAGATAGACTTTATTTGTGAAAGGAGTAGTGAAGGATGTTAAGTCACATCCTAGTAGATGTTTTTGTTCAAGGATATAATGATAACTAGAGATATCAAAACATATCCTGATGTAAGGTATATTGGATTTTCTTTAATTATTATACAGGTACTTTTGGAAAAGGTTGTTACTTGTTTAATAGTATGTACATATTAACACAGTACTCATTATTATGTAGTAACACATTGTTGATTAACCACATTGGTAATTTTGTATACATAAGGTAAACAGACAGACCGGTTTTTGAAGTACATTTCCATTACCCCAATCATAAGACAGGCAATGAAGGTATTTTAAACCTTACTAAAGATGCGGATTTATGATGTTACATTTGGAATCAGTGTGTTTGAAGAAGTTTATCAAGAAACACAGAACCTTGAAGTATTGTTAACATTGTTTACGGTTATTGAGATTATTTGATAGGAACATTGTTAATGCTTATTTTGTTATTCACATGAGCTGGCAAAAAGATTGCTAGGCTTCCATACATATTTTAATTACAACATACAATGAAGCACAATGAAACACAAAAGTGAAATTTTATGTGTACCTTTATTAACAATGATCAGCAGATACATATGTTTGTTCATAACAGAAAAGTTATATTTCAAGTTTGTTTGTTACATTATAAATAACACAATTTCGTATGTTTTTAAGGTTGTGTATGAACGATTATAAAATGTATAAGTGATTGCAAGTTGAAATTTTTTATAATGGAAACAGTGATGATTATACTTTTCTAGCCGTATTTCAAAATTTTACAAGTACGACATTGAAAATAATTTTACTGGAATGCTTATAATGTTTAAAATATGCTCACAACAATTGCAAGAAAGTAAGGCTATACCACCTTTGTCATATTGAGTGATATGGAATTTCTTAAAGACACATTGTATTGAGTGACTTTATACCTGTCAAAAGTGTTTTAAAATTGGCAGGGGGGAGAGTTGTTATGTATTACTAAGTTGTATACACCATTAGCGTTCCATAATTATATTGTATCTGTTGGCCTTCCATAGGCTCAGTTGTTGTTGCTATGAGCTTTATTAAAGATGGCACCATGTAACGTAAACCATGAGTGACCGTGGTCGTTCTTTGAGTGATTAAGAACCCAACATAGGGTCCCATTTTTTTCTTGATAGATTTGATGAGGAGGCATCCCTCAATAATCCCACAAAGTCTTATCAAGGAGCAATTTCAAGTTTTCTGTCAATTCTGCTCCCAAACTACGCATTTTTAGTGTACTATATGATCATTGGGCTAATTAGTTATAATAACTTCAAAGAGTGGGGCTAGTAAACCAGGGTCTAGGGTCTCATTTTTTTCTTGATAAATTTGATGAGGGGGCATCCCTCAATAATCCAGAAGGTCTTATCAAGGAGCAATTTCTAGTTTTCTGTCAATTCTGCTCCCAAACTACACATTTTTAGTGTACTATATTGATCATTGGGCTAATTAGTTATAATAACTTCAAAGAGTGGGGCTAGTAAACCAGGGTCTAGGGTCCCATTTTTTTCTTGATAGATTTGATGAGAGAGAGTGGCATCCCTCAATAATCCCAGAAAGTCTTATCAAGGAGCAATTTCTATTTTTCTGTCAATTCTGTTCCCAAACTACGCATTTTCAGTGTATATCGATCATTGGGCTAATTAGTTATAATAACTTCAAAGAGTGGGGCTAGTAAACCAGGGTCTAGGGTCCCATTTTTTTCTTGATAGATTTGATGAGGGGGCATCCCTCAATAATCCCAGAAAGTCTTATCAAGGAGCAATTTCTAGTTTTCTGTCAATTCTGCTCCCAAACTACGCATTTTCAGTGTATATCGATCATTGGCTAATAAGTTATAATAATTTCAAAGAGTGGGGCTAGTAAACCAGGGTCTAGGGTCCCATTTTTTTCTTGATAGATTTGATGAGGGGCATCCCTCAATAATCCCAGAAAGTCTTATCAAGGAGCAATTTCTAGTTTTCTGTCAATTCTGCTCCCAAACTACGCATTTTCAGTGTATATCGATCATTGGGCTAATTAGTTATAATAATTTCAAAGAGTGGGGCTAGTAAACCAGGGTCTAGGGTCCCATTTTTTTCTTGATAGATTTGATGAGGGGGCATCCCTCAATAACCTCAGAAAGACTTATCAAGGAGCAATTTCTAGTTTTCTGTCAATTCTGCTCCCAAACTACGCATTTTTAGTGTACTATATTGATCATTGGGCTAATTAGTTATAATAACTACAAAGAGTGGGGCTAGTAAACCAGGGTCTAGGGTCCCATTTTTTTCTTGATAGATTTGATGAGGGGGCATCCCTCAATAATCCAACAAAGTCTTATCAAGGAGCAATTTCTAGTTTTCTGTCAATTCTGCTCCGAAACTACGCATTTTCAGTGTATATCGATCATTGGGCTAATTAGTTATAATAATTTAAAAGAGTGGGGCTAGTAAACCAGGGTCTAGGGTCCCATTTTTTTCTTGATAGATTTGATGAGGGGGCATCCCTCAATAATCCAACAAAGTCTTATCAAGGAGCAATTTCTAGTTTTCTGTCAATTCTGCTCCCAAACTACGCATTTTCAGTGTATATATTGATCATTGGGCTAATTAGTTATAATAATTTAAAAGAGTGGGCTAGTAAACCAGGGTCTAGGGTCCCATTTTTTTCTTGATAGATTTGATGAGGGGGCATCCCTCAATAATCCCAGAAAGTCTTATCAAGGAGCAATTTCTATTTTTTCGTCAATTCTGCTCCCAAACTACGCATTTTCAGTGTATATATTGATCATTGGGCTAATTAGTTATAATAATTTAAAAGAGTGGGGCTAGTAAACCAGGGTCTAGGGTCCCATTTTTTTCTTGATAGATTTGATGAGAGGGCATCCCTCAATAATCCCAGAAAGTCTTATCAAGGAGCAATTTCTAGTTTTCTGTCAATTCTGCTCCCAAACTACGCAATTTCAGTGTATATCGATCATTGGGCTAATTAGTTATAATAATTTAAAAGAGTGGGGCTAGTAAACCAGGGTCTAGGGTCCCATTTTTTTCTTGATAGATTTGATGAGGAGGCATCCCTCAATAATCCCACAAAGTCTTATCAAGGAGCAATTTCAAGTTTTCTGTCAATTCTGCCTCCCAAACTACGCATTTTTAGTGTACTATATGATCATTGGGCTAATTAGTTATAATAACTTCAAAGAGTGGGGCTAGTAAACCAGGGTCTAGGGTCTCATTTTTTTCTTGATAAATTTGATGAGGGGGCATCCCTCAATAATCCCAGAAGGTCTTATCAAGGAGCAATTCTAGTTTTCTGTCAATTCTGCTCCCAAACTACACATTTTTAGTGTACTATATTGATCATTGGGCTAATTAGTTATAATAACTTCAAAGAGTGGGGCTAGTAAACCAGGGTCTAGGGTCCCATTTTTTTCTTGATAGATTTGATGAGGGGGCATCCCTCAATAATCCCAGAAAGTCTTATCAAGGAGCAATTTCTAGTTTTCTGTCAATTCTGCTCCCAAACTACACATTTTCAGTGTATATCGATCATTGGGCTAATTAGTTATAATAATTTCAAAGAGTGGGGCTAGTAAACCAGGGTCTAGGGTCCCATTTTTGTCTTGATAGATTTGATGAGGGGGCATCCCTCAATAATCCCAGAAAGTCTTATCAAGGAGCAATTTCTATTTTTCTGTCAATTCTGTTCCCAAACTACGCATTTTCAGTGTATATCGATCATTGGGCTAATTAGTTATAATAACTTCAAAGAGTGGGGCTAGTAAACCAGGGTCTAGGGTCCCATTTTTTTCTTGATAGATTTGATGAGGGGGCATCCCTCAATAATCCCAGAAAGTCTTATCAAGGAGCAATTTCTAGTTTTCTGTCAATTCTGCTCCCAAACTACGCATTTTCAGTGTATATCGATCATTGGGCTAATAAGTTATAATAATTTCAAAGAGTGGGGCTAGTAAACCAGGGTCTAGGGTCCCATTTTTTTCTTGATAGATTTGATGAGGGGGCATCCCTCAATAATCCCAGAAAGTCTTATCAAGGAGCAATTTCTAGTTTTCTGTCAATTCTGCTCCCAAACTACGCATTTTCAGTGTATATCGATCATTGGGCTAATTAGTTATAATAATTTCAAAGAGTGGGGCTAGTAAACCAGGGTCTAGGGTCCCATTTTTTTCTTGATAGATTTGATGAGGGGGCATCCCTCAATAACCTCAGAAAGACTTATCAAGGAGCAATTTCTAGTTTTCTGTCAATTCTGCTCCCAAACTACGCATTTTTAGTGTACTATATTGATCATTGGGCTAATTAGTTATAATAACTACAAAGAGTGGGGCTAGTAAACCAGGGTCTAGGGTCCCATTTTTTTCTTGATAGATTTGATGAGGGGGCATCCCTCAATAATCCAACAAAGTCTTATCAAGGAGCAATTTCTAGTTTTCTGTCAATTCTGCTCCCAAACTACGCATTTTCAGTGTATATCGATCATTGGGCTAATTAGTTATAATAATTTAAAAGAGTGGGGCTAGTAAACCAGGGTCTAGGGTCCCATTTTTTTCTTGATAGATTTGATGAGGGGGCATCCCTCAATAATCCAACAAAGTCTTATCAAGGAGCAATTTCTAGTTTTCTGTCAATTCTGCTCCCAAACTACGCATTTTCAGTGTATATATTGATCATTGGGCTAATTAGTTATAATAACTACAAAGAGTGGGGCTAGTAAACCAGGGTCTAGGGTCCCATTTTTTTCTTGATAGATTTGATGAGGGGGCATCCCTCAATAATCCAACAAAGTCTTATCAAGGAGCAATTTCTAGTTTTCTGTCAATTCTGCTCCCAAACTACGCATTTTCAGTGTATATCGATCATTGGGCTAATTAGTTATAATAATTTAAAAGAGTGGGGCTAGTAAACCAGGGTCTAGGGTCCCATTTTTTTCTTGATAGATTTGATGAGGGGGCATCCCTCAAAAATCCAACAAAGTCTTATCAAGGAGCAATTTCTATTTTTCTGTCAATTCTGCTCCCAAACTACGCATTTTCAGTGTATATCGATCATTGGGGTAATTAGTTATAATAATTTCAAAGAGTGGGGCTAGTTAACCAAGGTCTAGGGTCCCATTTTTATCTTGATAGATTTGATGAGAGGGCATCCCTCAATAATCCCAGAAAGTCTTATCAGGGAGCAATTTCTAGTTTTCTGTCAATTCTGCTCCCAAACTACACATTTTCAGTGTATATCGATCATTGGGCTAATTAGTTATAATAATTTCAAAGAGTGGGGCTAGTAAACCAGGGTCTAGGGTCCCATTTTTGTCTTGATAGATTTGATGAGGGGGCATCCCTCAATAATCCCAGAAAGTCTTATCAAGGAGCAATTTCTATTTTTCTGTCAATTCTGTTCCCAAACTACGCATTTTCAGTGTATATCGATCATTGGGCTAATTAGTTATAATAACTTCAAAGAGTGGGGCTAGTAAACCAGGGTCTAGGGTCCCATTTTTTTCTTGATAGATTTGATGAGGGGGCATCCCTCAATAATCCCAGAAAGTCTTATCAAGGAGCAATTTCTAGTTTTCTGTCAATTCTGCTCCCAAACTACGCATTTTCAGTGTATATCGATCATTGGGCTAATAAGTTATAATAATTTCAAAGAGTGGGGCTAGTAAACCTGGGTCTAGGGTCCCATTTTTTTCTTGATAG
The DNA here is from genome assembly GCA_037951105.1 of Echinarachnius parma. Taxonomy (NCBI): domain Eukaryota; kingdom Metazoa; phylum Echinodermata; class Echinoidea; order Clypeasteroida; family Echinarachniidae; genus Echinarachnius; species Echinarachnius parma. The sequence continues at coordinate 6,192 of JBAMJV010013415.1, forward strand.
ATTTGATGAGGGGGCATCCCTCAATAATCCCAGAAAGTCTTATCAAGGAGCAATTTCCAGTTTTCTGTCAATTCTGCTCCCAAACTACGCATTTTCAGTGTATATCGATCATTGGGCTAATTAGTTATAATAATTTCAAAGAGTGGGGCTAGTAAACCAGGGTCTAGGGTCCCATTTTTTTCTTGATAGATTTGATGAGGGGGTATCCCTCAATAATCCCAGAAAGTCTTATCAAGGAGCAATTTCTAGTTTTCTGTCAATTCTGCTCCCAAACTACGCATTTTCAGTGTTTATCGATCATTGGGCTAATTAGTTATAATAATTTCAAAGAGTGGGGCTAGTAAACCAGGGTCTAGGGTCCCATTTTTTTCTTGATAGATTTGATGAGGGGGCATCCCTCAATAATCCCAGAAAGTCTTATTAAGGAGCAATTTCTAGTTTTCTGTCAATTCTGCTCCAAAACTACGCATTTTCAGTGTATATCGATCATTGGGCTAATTAGTTATAATAATTTCAAAGAGTGGGGCTAGTAAACCAGGGTCTAGGGTCCCATTTTTTTCTTGATAGATTTGATGAGGGGGTATCCCTCAATAATCCCACAAAGTCTTATCAAGGAGCAATACCTAGTTTTCTGTCAATTATGCTCCCAACCTACGAACTTTTCAGTGTACTATATCGATCATTGGGCTAATTAGTTATAATAATTTCAAAGAGTGGGGCTAGGAAAACGGCCCAGAGTCCCAGATTCGTATACATTAACTGATGTGCACGATGAGGGGCTCACCCCCCCCCCCCCCCCCCCCCCCCCCCGTCGGAACCCTGAAGGGTTTTCTAGGATCAACTACTAGTAATATGCTTTGAGTGAGTACATTTAACGAGTAGGGCTAGTAAAACGGGACCTATTATAATATGTAGACTGGGCCAGGGACACATTTTAGTTGCCCAATCAAATTAGTGAGGGGGCATCCCCAAGAGAGCCTTCCAAATCCCGCCCCATTTTCAGAAATGCTGATCAGTCATATAGCTATAGGCGGCCGGCGCTATAGGCAGCTGCCGTACGTACGTAACTCCCAACTGTGTATCCGATATATCGTTTGCTTATTGTTGGCTAGATCCTTATTCTACAGGAAGCCTACCCACACAGACCAGTACATAGCGTTTGACTCTCACCATCCCGTATCGGTGAAGAGAGGTCTAGTGAAATGTCTATTTGACAGAGCTTCACGCATTGTGACTAGTCCACAACAGCCATGCATAGAGCGGACCCGTGTCCGCAATGCCCTGAGTCTTAACGGTTACCCACGCCGTTTTGTACACAACACCAAGAAGAGAACGACAGAACCCAAGGATCAGAAGGAATACAAGACTTTCACAGTCTTGCCGTACATTGATGGGGTCTCCCAGCAAATCAGGCGCCGCCTAGAGAGCCATGGCATCCGAACGGTCTTCAGATCAGATACTACCCTACGCCAGCAACTAACACGACCCAAGGATCCAATTCCTCAACACAGACGAGACGGCATTGTGTACAACATCCCCTGCAAAGGATGTGATAGATCATATATCGGAGAGACTGCCCGACCGATATCAGAAAGAATCACCGAGCATAAGAGGGACGTCAGGCTACGCCGAACTGACAACTCAGCCGTAGCCGAACATGCTTGGGACAACCAGCATCAGCCAGATTGGGACGGGGTTCGCTGCCTTTCCCAAGAACGGCATTGGTACACACGTAGGGTAAAAGAAGCTATACAGATCCGTCTCAATCCCAGTAATTTCAATAGAGACAACGGGATGGATATACCCGAATTTTGGATGCGTACAATACGCCGCCATGACACCCCCCGACCAGCCGGCCCGCAACGGTTGATTCCAGCCAGTAGCGAGCCAGCGGTCCGTTGATTGGTCGAGCTCGCTATTGTTCCCGCCTAGCAAGCAAGCCGAGCCAGCGCCTCGCTGATTGGTTTAGCACCCGTGTACACCGGCCAATAGAATTTGCCCGTTATGGACCAATTAGGAATAACTCGCTCATGCGAGATAACGCGGTTTGGAGCCGCATGAGAGTATAAATAGGAGTGTTTTACGTTACTTTAATATCACTTGACAAAGTATTGCAGTAGCATACGAAACGTCGCGATCATTCAGATTCAATGTTGACCATACATTGCGAGACAAACGAATATCACTAGCGATATTATTTTCGATAGATCCTTATTGTTGGCTCGCTTATTGTTGGCTGGCTTATTGTTGGCTAGCTTGACACAGGCGAGCTGACTGTCGGTCGTAGCCTATTTAGTGAGATCGAGAAAAAGATCAGTCTTAATTGGGTGCTGATCAGTTACATGTCTTGAGAGCTGACAGTATACGCGCGCCGGCTTGTTTTGCTTGACTTCAGTCAGTTCCTGGCCTTTATATTTCCGGGCGAATAGTTGCGTGGACGCGCAGCGCGGGCCCGGGGGGGGGGGGGGGGGTGCACATGTCAACACGTCTTGTCCAAAAAAAAAAAAAACACGTGAATAAAATCAGATCCTTGAGAGCAAAAGATCTGCCGAAAAAGGAGGTATCACGTGACCTGTTCCAAAGTGGCCTATACGGCCCAGTGCCCCCCCCCCCCCCCTTCCCCCCTCCCACGGGATAAAACGCTAATTAACGAATATAATAAACAATAGGCCTACGAACCAGTACAAAACATACAAGCAACAAACAACTAAACAAATCAAATGTGATCTCCGATTTGCCGAGAGCAAGAAATACTCCCCCTGAATGAGGCATGCATGTTGAGTTTCTTGCGGGAGAGCATTCTAAGACGCGATTATGGAGCCCTCAGTCTCGGTCTCGAAAATGTTGAAGGTAGCCTACTTGTTCTCGGCGTGGAATGACAGATTTACGCCCATGCCTTGCTCACAGGCCTGTCACCGAGCATGGTGGCTTAGCGGTTAGAGTGTACGCCTCATGCACGGGAGGTCCCGCGGTTTAGAAATTTAGACTTTAGAAATGGTACCTCCTGCCTTCTAGGCAGACACTCGGCATTTATAGAATGGAGAAGGGAAAGTTAATCACACGAGTTACCAGAGGACTGGCCCCCCGGGGGGGGGGGGGGGGGGGCACTCATGTATAATGTAAGACGGGTATGTGCCGCTTAAAAGAACCCCTTTTCAGCTCTAAAGATACCCGATTTTCAAAAATTGCTGCTCCATAGACCCCCGGAATGACTTGGCTAGGTATAGTTAGTAGCGCCAAGTCCATTATTCTTCTTCTAGTTCGGCTCCATAGACCCCCGGAATGACTTGGCTATGTATTTGAATAGCGCCAAGTCCATTATTCTCTTCTAGTTTGGCTCCTTGGACCACCATTTGAGCCTTTTTGAGGGTTTCCGTAGGTCTTTGGTAGCTCCAAGTCTATGTATTTTGTAGTTTTAGTCTGCTCCTTAGACCCCTTAACTCCAGTTTCAGGGTTTTTGTAGCTCCAAAGACCCTATATTTTGTGCGTATCAGGGATTTTCTAGCTCCAAAGACCCTATATTTTGTGCGTTTCAGGGATTTTGTAGCTCCAAAGACCCTATATTTTGTGCTTGTAGTCAGCTCTTCAGACCCCCATTTCAGAGTTCTGTGAGGCACACCCCCGTCAAAAAATAATTTGAGTGCCCCCCCCCCCCCCCCCCCGGGGACTGGCCCCCTTCTGTAACTTTCGCTACATTTAGTAGACGTGTGGCCTATAGTATAGGGCTAATGAAACGGAGATAGGCGCCACCTTATGTGCCAACATTGGTACGGGAAAGACTTTAACTTTAACTGTCACACAGGAGTGGGTTACATTAACTGTTTGACCAGCCAGGGGCGTCGATCCGTTTTTGCGATTGGGGGGGCGAAATTTGAAGAAAAAATTTCCAGAGTGATCACTGAGAGCTAAAAGCCCCACATTGGCATGCCAGGAAGTTTTATTATGCGCTCTTTGAAAGTGTCTTGATGGCTCGAAGACCTGACTTGGAGTGGGCACCCACATTTGGGGACAATAATGGGGGTCCAGGGGGCGGAGCCCCCGGAAGCTTTTAGATTTCAGACATTTGCAACTCCTATCATGGGTGTTAAAATTGTATAAAATAGTGAACCTACTCGTAACGTATTTTTAACATGTTTAAAGTGCATAGCAAAGAAAATATTGAGCCTTGCATGAGATGGATCCACGTGATCCTGTATACTATAGAGCCATCGATATAGTCTAGGGCATTGGGCTCCCATGAATCTAAGCAAGGGCGTCAACAACTTCTCAAAAGTGGAGGAGAGACATTGCGAGGAAGCGAAGCGACCGAGCGCCCCTCCCCCTCCCACAGGGAGCGTTTGTATTTTGGGGCGTGAAATTTGGCGATTTGGTGCACACCTGAGACAGAAATTTCACGTAATATAAAGTATATAAGTATGGAACCAAACATACATAATGACAAAGGGAGGGGGACAATCTCCTCCACTTTCAAATGTGGGGGGACATGATATTCCAATTTGATTTGCGTTCAGCGCATATGGACCGAATTGACTGAAAGATATATTTCAGATTATTTTATTTTCTGTGACGGTGTGCTATCTATAGATGAGGGTTTAATAAACTTCGTACGAGGTGTGCGTTTGAGAAATTACACTGCCCAACACACTTTGAAAGGTGAGTTCCCGCAACCAAAATGAAACTTGCAATATGAGAAACTGTATGCGCGCGAAGCGCGCGGCAAAAAAAGAGATTTACAGTCCTTTTCAAACTAAAAAAAACGGCTATTTTGAAGATTAATTATTGATAAATGTGTCTTTCCCCTCTTTGGCATTATATCACTCGATTTTTTTCTTCCTCATTTTCGAAATTATTGGGGGGGCGAAATGATATGTTCGCCCCCCCAATATTTTCATTGGGGGGGCGACCGCCCCCCCTGCCCCCCCAGGATCGACGCCCCTGTGACCAGCCAGGATCCCTAGAGTTCCCATTTCTATTATTTGAGAAAATTGTGTAATTCTGAAGAATTTCTGGCTTCGGTTAAGAGAGTAACAAGAGACAATCTTGATGGATCTTGAAAAATGAATAGCAAGTTTTAGATTAAAACGGTTAGGGAAAATAGTAGATAATTACAGTCAACTCCGCATAAGTCGAAGTCGCATATATCGAATTATCGCGTAAGTCGATGATTATAAAAAGTCCCGATTTATCGTCATACACTTGTGTGTGTTATTCCTCTGCATAAGTCGATTTTTGTAAGTCGAATTATCGCCTAAGTCGATCAAATTCCCGGCACACTTTCACAGCAAAACATGAAATTTGCATCGCGTAAGTCGAAGCAAGAAGTTATTTTTACTCCTTGCTCTAACTAACCCGCATTGTCTTACCGATTACGGTCACACCACATTTTTTGTTTACAACGCACTGCATGCCAGCGCCAACGCACTGATCTGAAGCTCCTCTGTTCTAATTCTTATCGCATCTCTCTCGATCTCTCTTGCTCTCCCTTCCCCCCCCCCCCATATTTATGTACACCGTACGGGTACCGTCCTTCAATGCATAATGAATGTCACGGAGACATACGTACACGTACCACGTACTGTACGTGCACATGCGTATGCAGTATACTACAGTAGTATAGTGCGCATAGTAGTGTGTGGCCGGAGAAGCACGGATCCACGCAATTTACATAATAACAAGTATAAAGCGAAGATTATTTATGTCTACAATAAAATTAATCACTGAACGAGTATGATTTGGTATATTCTCATATATTTGTCCAAGTAGGAGTGTGAAGTCGAGTTCTGTGTACGTGAAAGTTTTTTTTTTCTGATACCTGCAACGATAACTGACATCACATCGGTCCCTGAGCTATAGGGTAGGGGCCGGGGGCGGGGATGTCTATGTACTACTACACGTAACTGTAAGTCGAATTTTCTTCGACTTACGCGCAAGTCGACTATCGTCTAAGTCGACGTGTTTCACACGGTCCCATCAAGATCGACCTACGCGGAGTTGACTGTATGCAAAAGGATACTGGAAAGAGAATGATGTAAAATGTTTACTTTGAGTTCCAATTGGAGGGTCGATACTGCAGTCAGCGGCTGATAGTTTTAATTTCGATCATTTTATTGCTCAAATATTCAATTTCAACAGTTTGTGCCCACATCTTTACATAAACACACACACACACACACACACCATACTTTTGATGAAAAATAATTTTAAAAATAAGAAGAATTATAACAGAAATGTTAATATATTTATAATGATTTTAATTACAAAAAATGATTACACTAAGCACTTTTGGCTAAATGTTTAGATTGTTTGTCTATAAATGCTACAAACAGAAACGGACGTTCTATTTAAATTGTGTGTGTGAGTCGTCAGACATGCACCATTGGCGTCGATCTCGGATGGGGAGGGGGGGGGGGGGGGGGTGGGGGATATCCCCAAACATTTTAGGGAAGGGGTGGCATATAATTATCACCCCCCCCCCCCCCCCCCCCCCCCCCCCCCCCCCCCCCCCCCCCCCCCCCCCCCCATTATTTGGGATTCAGAAATTGAATAACATTAAAATGAAGGATATTGCCCACAATTTTCTGGGGGCTCTGCCTTATGAACTCCCATTAAGGCCATCTGCATGACGTGATTGTCCCATTAGCTTGTCTTCCACCATCGTGGTGATCAATTTTATCATATTTGTTTCCGTATCGACCACATTCTTATCAGTTTTATTACTGCTGTCAACAATCCTAATCCTCTAATCCTCTGCCGAGACATTAGCGCCCAGGGGCTAGAGACAAGAAGTGCCAACCCTGATAAAATATACTGGATGCAAGCTTGAGTGCTCAAAAATCACTACCGCTCCTCAGCCCTCCAGGAGCGGTATTCAGCTAGCTATAGAATTACCTAATGGACCCAGTCCCCTAGGGAGTGGAGATGGTGCACATAATGTGTGCTGGCTTGCATTGTATCCTATGACCGGGGGTAATATTATCATTGTAAAGTGCTCAGCGATGATTATCAATCATATTAGGCACTAATTGAGTATATTATTATTATTACACTCATAACCAGGATTTTTGCTATGCCCACTGAAACTGAGCTAATTATAACTTACTATTTGATACCAAACTGTTTTACCCATCAACATAATATTGACCATCTTTCGTTCTGGATATCAAAAGTCCAAAAGCTTCCAGGAACACCACCGTGTGGACCCCCATTGAGATTCCAGTGTGGGTACTGTATAGCTTATTTGATATTAACAAATTCAACTATTGAGGGTTCCATCAGTATACTCAATAATCATAACATTTCTGAACAGCTAAATCTAAACAACTAACAGGGGCCCTGCCCCCTGTGCCCCAATTACCGGGACGCGTTTATATTTAGCGCCGCTGCTGTAGCGTACTTTTCTATGCATCAATCTCTGCGACTCTGCGACATCGATCTAGCTAAGACAAGTCCAAGGGCAAGGGTGACCATTAATAAGTGGCCGATCTCGATGTGGACTACGAACACGACGATGCGACTAAGAAAAGTCATCTAGGTGTAGATACATCACACTCATAGTCATCATGGTGTGTGAAACCACGATTTTATTGAGAAAATGGCTAGGCTTGTGTGTAAATCAACACACGCGAGCTAGTCTTGGCTTACAGCGCGCTTTCACGATTGTTTGAGGAAAACTGACGCGTATATATTACTGAAAAAATAAACGCAACCTGGACTATGAGCAGGCCAATATTTCCCAACCATCTAAGCCGCGTTTCTAGCGAAAAGTTGACCTTTGGTGAAATTTGGTTAAAAACTACTTTCTGTCCCCAGCCCCACCCCCATCCCCCATCATTGCACCCTTTGCATGGTGCTGGGTTAGTCGCTTTAAAACCTTGCAGATGTTGGTCAAAAATATGTATCAAACCCTCAATGGTGAAAAAATTAATCAACGCCTAAGCTTTGCCAAAAATGCTCCAACTGAATTGTTTTTCACTAGTATGTGTCCTCATTATGTTGCTAGAACACTTCTGGGAGTGAAAGCTTGTTCACAAATGCTGGACCTTGAATGCTATACCCCAGTATGTGTCATCATGTGATCCTTCAGACGATCCTCCCGAGAAAAATACTCTTTACAAATGTTGCAACGGATGAGTCCTTCATAAGCATGTATAGCCATGTGACTATTCAGATAACCTTTACGTGAGAAGGCCTTTTGACATATGCTGCAACTGTACGGTCTTTCACCAGTATGTGTTTTTATGTGATAACTCAGAGAACTTCTGCGAGAGAAACCCTTTTGACATATGCTGCAACTGAAAGGTTTTTCACCAGTATGTGTTCTCATGTGATCCTCAAGATTACTCTTCTGAAAGAAATCCTTTTGACAAATGCTGCAACTGAAGGGTTTATCACCAGTATGTGTTTTTATGTGATAACTCAGAGAACTTCTGCGAGAGAAACTCTTTTGACATATGCTGCAACTGAAAGGTTTTTCACCAGTATGTGTTTTTATGTGATAACTCAGAGAACTTCTGTGAGAGAAACCTTTTTGACAAATGCTGCAACTGAAAGGTTTTTCACCTGTATGTATCCTTGAGTGTACTGACAGATTAGATTTATGAGTGAAAGCCACTTTACAAATGCTGCAACTGAAAGGTTTTTCCTTTGTCCTTGTGTGACCCTTTAGAGGAGTTCTCTTATGAGTGCAAGCCTTTTTACAAATGGTGCAACTGCCATCTTCCTTTGAAGTAACTCGACTTGATTCAAATTTCACACAAGATTCTTCAATTTTCTTGGGTCTGCCATCATCCTTGGCACGCTCATGATCCTCAGCCACCATATCATAGAATGTCTCTGAACACAGCATGCATTTGAAGGGTCTGTCAGCATCCGTTGCATTCTCAGCCACTATGCAACAATGAATACTTGCACGACCTATACCCGTCTCCCCTTCTTGAAGGGACAAACTTCCTGTCACTTCTCTGACATCTGAAGTGAAGCCCTCCTTCCAGCCAAAGTCTTGTTTTCACCTATCCAGTGACCAGGGTTTTCTGCAATAGAACAAGTGAATACATATTGACTGTATGTAATAAGAAATCGAAAAAAGAAAAAAAAACATTATATTAAAGGGGAAGGAAATCAGAGCCTTTCGTCTTTGGATGTAATATACATATACGGGTGCATTACTCCAGTCATTGCTAGTCACTTATTTCCTCTGGAATATTCCCAATAGCTATGACCTTGACAATTGACCTCATGACCCCAAAATTGTATGGATTCATTGGCTCCATTTGATACATTCACATACCTATTTTCATTGAAATTTGACATTCGGTAAGTGAGATTTTGCCATTAAAAGCTATGTGTGCATACAAATTGCACCCTGTGAGCTTGATCTTTGACCTCATGACCCCCAAAGTCTAATTAGATTAAATATCATCCCAATATGCACACTCATTCCAAGTTTTGAATTGATCCATAGAACGAAAACGGGACGGATGTACGTGTATGGTGTACGGACAGACAACCCGATAAAAACTATGCCAGATCTTATCAGAATTTCACTGACACGTTTGCAGAATACTGAAGTGTGATCTGACCATACCTTCTATCATGTCATCATCCTCCTGTTTGATCTCCAGTGATATAGTTTGGTACGCCACTTGGTCATGTGACAGTGGATCATCTGGATCATGTAACAGTGGATCAGGTGGTTCCATCTTCACTACAGGGATCTCAACATCTCTGGATTCCTCAGACGGATGAATGGAAGTGCTCTTGTCAGGTGCTTCTACTTGATCAGGTGACAGTGACACTGGATCAGGAGGTTCAATATTCAGTCCGGAGGGTGTCCCAACACTGGCATCTCCAGAAGAAGGAAGGCAACTCATCTTGGCAGCTACTCCTTTGTGTTGAAGAAAATATTGATGTGATAAACGATCTGAATGTCCAATTTCAAAAGGTAATGAAGTAATAAGACAGAGGCTGGTAAAAGACTGATGTACTTGTTGTACATGCATTTATTCAAACAATCAAAGGCGCTAAATCCACTTTCCATAAAAATTTAGTTAACAAAAAACATACATAATATGTATAATCTACGTACATGTAGCTATCTAAGAATCCGCATTTTATGACAAATAACTCACTCAAAATCAAAATATAGTTCTTAAGTTCAATTTTCATATTCCCATAGGCACGTGTACAAAGTGGGACAAAGAAACCCGTTTTCCTCGAAGTTGAAAAAGTTGATTTAGCGCCTTTTGAAAGAAAGCTCCTCATACATATGTTAGGCATGCATATTGCACCAATTCCATGGAAGTGTCATCATAAAACTCAAAAAATTAAGTACAAAGAACCACTTTGTGATTAATATATTTAGGAAGAGAAATGTTGAAATGGTTTAAATCTCTTTTTTTTCCAGGGGGGCCTTTAAAAAAAAAAAGTTACAGCCCTATGAACGTAGGGGAAGTTTTGGGTCAAAATAGAGGCCTCTGGTCTCATATTAGTGTAAAACAAAAAAATATATTTTAAGCATCAGCTGTCCCTTATACTTCCATTATTAAATAGTTATAACATTCATTTTGAGAAAACAGTAAGATCTTTTTTCTATGCTGTTAGCATTTTGCAAATTTATCATCCTCAAAATACACTTGATGAATGTCACGCGAGTCACGCAAAAGGTTGATTTGTTAAAATTGCAGTAAATTTAGATTACTTTTCAAGAAATGTTTATATATCCTTAAATATAGGAGTGATACTTTATCAGTTGATACAGTAATAAAAGCATTTGCTCTGCCACCCTCCCATAAAAAGCTGCCTCAAAAGTGTCACGCGAGTCACGTTTGGACTCTGTCACGCGAGTCACATGCCAGCAATGCATTCCAAAGTCAGAGTAATAATGCCAAATGTACATGTTTTAAGAGATATTTTATGGATTACTTTTCAAGAAATGTTTATATATCCTTAAATATAGGAGTGATACTTTATCAGTTGATACAGTAATAAAAGCATTTGCTCTGCCACCCTCCCATAAAAAGCTGCCTCAAAAGTGTCACGCGAGTCACGTTTGGACTCTGTCACGCGAGTCACATGCCAGCAATGCATTCCAAAGTCAGAGTAATAATGCCAAATGTACATGTTTTAAGAGATATTTTATGGAACATAAATTTTATAAGAACATTTTAGAAGTAAAAATAAAATAAATACAATGTACAAGCAGCCAGATTACTGTGGATCACTTCCTTGCTGCTCAAGCATTTAATTTCACCTGGCAGTGCATATTTTTGGAAAATGAGGGGGGCGAAGGAGAGGCGATGGATGAAGCGACCAACCAAGTAGGCATGGCCAGGGTTTTATGATGGGGGAGGGGGGGCAGGGGTTGGGGGGAGGGGGGGGCAGAGACAAAAAATAATTTTTAACCGAATGACACCTAAAGTCAATTTGGGTATTGTGTGCACACGTAGCACACTTGGTGAGCAAATTGGCAAGAAACCCTTATAGTCCGGCAGCCAAACCCTGATTTTTGGCCTAACCTTGTTTTGATGAAGTAAGTTTTTTTTTCAATGGATTCCGATTGTCTAGGTATCTACTTTGAACAAGCAAAAAACTGGAGCTCTGTCACCCTTGAGCAATTTGAGATATAAGCAAAAACAAAATGGCCGCCAAAATAGCCTATTTTGAGTAAAATTTGAATTATTTCATAATACATTATAAAATATTGGCACTATAGTGTGCTTGTACTTCACAAAGACCATTGTTAACACATTTCTGATGAACATACATGAACAATCACATAGTTTGAATATTTTCCATGAAATTTTTTGCTAATTTGCATATTCAAAACGGCGAAAAAAAGAAACAAAATGGCCGCCAAATAGCCTATTTTTAGTAAAATTTGAATTATTTCATGATACATTACGAAATATTGGCAGAGTAGTGTGCTTGTACTTCACAAAGACCATTGTCAACACATTCCTCATGATCATACATGAACAATCACATAGTTTGAATATTTTCCATTACATTTTTTGCTAATTTGCATATTCAAAACGGCGAAAAAAAGAAACAAAATGGCCGCCAAATAGCCTATTTTTAGTAATATTTGAATCATTTCATAATACATTACAAAATATTGGCAGAATAGGGTGCTTGTAATTCACGAAGACCATTGTTAACACATTTCTGATGAACATACATGAACATAGACATAATTTGAATATTTTCCATTTCATTTTTTGCTAATTTGCATATTCAAAATGGCAGAAAAATACAAAATGGCCGCCAAATAGCCTATTTTGAGTAAAATTTGAATCATTTCATTATACATTACAAAATATTGGCAGAGTAGGGTGCTTGTAATTCACGAAGACCATTGTCAACACATTCCTGGTGATCGTACATGAACATAAACATAATTTGAATATTTTTTTGTTTACATTTGTTGCTAATTTGCATATTCAAAATGGCGGATAAAAACAAAATGGCCGCCTAATAGCCTTTTTTGAGTAAAATTTGAATGATTTCATAACTACATTATGAAATATTGGCAGAGTGGTGTGCTTGGTATTCACGAAAACCATTGTCAACACATTCCTGATGAACATAGACATAATTTGAATATTACCAATTTAATTTTTTGCTAATTTGCATATTCAAAATGGCGGATTCAAAACAAAATGGCTGCCAAAATAGCCTATTTTTAGTAAAATTTGAATGATTTCATAATACATTATTAAATGTTGGCAGAATAGTGTGCTTGTAATTCATGAAGACCATTGTCATTGATCTCATTCCTGATGACCATACATGAACATAGATATAATTTTAATATTATCCATATTATTTTTTGCTAATTTGCATATTCAAAATGGCGGACAATAGACAAAATGGCCACCAAAATAGCCTATTTTGAGTAAAAATTTGAATGATTTCATAATACATTAAGAAATATTGGCAGAGTAGTGTGCTTGTAATTCACGAAGACCATTGTCATTGATCTCATTCCTGATGACCATACATGAACATAGATATAATTTGAATATTATCCATTTTATTTTTTGCTAATTTGCATATTCAAAATGGCGGTTAATAGACAAAATGGCAACCAAGCAAAATAGCCTATTTTTAGTAAAATTTGAATTATTTCATAATACAAATTATCAAATATTGGCAGAGAGCTAATGAGTGTGACATCGGGTTCTTGACAGATGTTGTGCAGTGAGATAACTGTCCTGAATTCAATGGATATGATATGCATTTGTGTCGCAATCCAGGAAAAGCCACACAACCCAAAACTAAAGCAGTGTATCTACCATTGATTGATATGCCACCAGCCCATCCAGACACGATCATGACAGCCATGACCAAAGCACAGCAGTTAACAGAGAAAACATGTCAAGGTTTCACTGTCTTCACAGCAGATCAACAAACTGTATATTGTTGCAGAGGGTTACAACGGGCATATCCAAACCTATTTATTTAGGTCATTCCAAGATTAGGGGGTATGCATATGCTGATGAGTTTTGTAGGTGCAGTCGGAACATTGATGACTGACTCGTGCCTAATTGCAGATGTTCTGGCATCTGCAGGTGTGGGTAAAACGCTTACAGGAAAGAAATTTCCTATGAACATGACAGCCATGTGCATGAGGAGGTAGCGACATTGTTGTGCAGGGACACCTGAATTCTCACAGCGTTCTCATGACAACGCTTGAGGACCTTGCAAAGAGAAGTCGCACAACAAAGATGTGGGTCGACAACCTAATCAAGCACTATATTCAAACCAGTTTTGATAATGATGCTGTATGTACGGGCTGATCAGCCCGTACATACAGCATCATTATCAAAACTGGTTTGACGAGAAGGTGATTGGCTACTACACCCGGATGCAGTGAAGCTCATGATGCCCTACTTCTTCTTCTTGCGTATGAGGCAGCACAGTTTCTACGCAACATCGCGCAAGTTTTGTAGCCAGTGAACAGTGTCGGGGTCCAAGTTGTTTAAGTCCGGGTTTGGGTGGCCGGGTAGGCGAAGGGTGTGGCACTCTTCAGTGATGTGGGAGGCTGTCTGCTCGGGTGCTCCACATGTGCAAGCCGGAGAAGGTCTGAGTCCCCAGCGGTGCATGTTGTCATTAAATCTGCCGACCCCTCTGCGGAGCCTGTTGAGAGTTACCCAATCCTTTCGGGGTAAGTCCGCACCTGGTGGAAGTTTAGTGTTTTGAGTCACCGTGAATTGAGGGGGTCTGGCGGTCTGCTGCCAGCTGTCCTTCCATACAGTGAGGATGTTGTGGGTGCCTTCCCGCAGGGTGTCAGTATGGCGGCTGAACGGTCTGCGTGAGCGTAGGCGTTGGCGGCCCGGTTGTATATCCTGGGTGGTCTGGTGTAGAGGGTGAGTGCGGTCTTGGAGTGTCTTGCAATACCAGCGAGCACTGTCAAGAGGTCAGTTGGTGTTGGTCTGAGGCATCCTGTGATGATCCCCATGGCCTCGTTTAGGGTGGTGTCCAGTTTGGGTGTGTGTGAGCTTCGGCACCATGCAGGGGCGGCATACTCCGCAGCACTGTAGACTAGTGCGCGGGCGCCAGTACGAAGTGTGGGAGTTTATGCACCCCAGGTGGTGTACGCAAGGCGGCGGAGTAAGTTGTTCCTAGAGGAGGCTTTGGCTCGGAGTGAGTCGAGGTGTGGTTTGAAGGTCAGCTGTCTGTCTAGCTTTATTCCAAGGTATGGTGGGGTGGGGGTGCAGGGCAGTTGCGGTTGTTTTTGCAGCGCTCAGATTCAGTCTGCAGGTCTTCAGGTAGTTCGCGATCTTGGCCATGTCGGATGTTAAGGCGTCTTCATCTTTTGACCAGTCTTTGTCCGAGTGGAAGAGAGCGAGGTCGTCTGCATAGCCGTACTGTCGTGCGGCAGTCTTGGGCATGTCACTGATGTAGATTTTGAAGAGCGACGAGGGAAGAGGGGACGACTGGACTGTCCGTTGCTGGTCTTCAGGGCAAAGCTGCGATTAGATAAGATGCTGGAGATGAATCATAGTAGGTGGCGGTCTGGGACTATCTGAGGAGCTTCAGGGTGAGGCCCTGGTGCCACACAGTGTTGTAGGCTCCAGTTAGGTCTACCAGGATGGCGTCAGCCTTGTGTCCTCTCCCAAAGCTGCTCTCGATGTCGTTGGTGAGCAAGACTACTCGTTGGACGGTGCTGCGTCCTCGGCGGAAACCTGCTTGCTCGTCCGGAAGTTGCGGATCGACGATTGGTTCCAGCCGGGCTAGGAGGAGTCTTTCGAGTAGCTTAAAGGGGATGCAGAGGAGAGAGATTGGTCTGTTATTCTTGGGGTTGTCCAAGGGCTTGTTTGGGTTGGGTATTAAGGCGATGATGGTTGCTTTGCGCCATATTTTGGGGATGGACTGGTGGGTGAGGCAGGTTGAGAAAAATAGGCGGAGCCATTCCAGGTATTTGGGTCCGCAGTGCAGAAGAAACTTAAGTGTTTGATGGCAGTGGCGATCTCATCGGGAGAAAAGGGTGATAATAATATATCGCACTTATATAGCGCCTAATGCAGAACAGCCTCTAAGCGCATTATTACCCCTGGTCATATGGTACAGTTCAGACCTGCACAATTATCTTGTACACATTCTCAACTCCCCGGGGAGCATACTATCGGCGGGCAACCCTATAGGTGCACCAAGTTAATTTCCACCAGACCAGGTACCCATTTATACACCTGGGTAGAGAGCAGCAATGTGGATAAAATGCCTTGCTGAAGGACAAACGGAGTGAGCAGGGTTCGAACTCAGGGTTTCATGATCAGAAAGCACGCGCTCTACCGATCTTGCCACACCACTTCCACAGGAGTCCATCTACGATGACAGGAGTCCATCTACTCCTGGGGCCTGCCAGAGTTTGGAGGTTTCTCTGACAGTCACACAGAACAAGAAACAGATGATAAACATTAGTTGACAACATCTACAAAGCGATGCAGGTTTCATCACAAAACACAAGCTTGTGATCACCAGCCAATATGAAACTCCTGTTGTCCAGATGGTTTTCCAATACAACGGCACGATATGGCCACATCTCATGGGGAGGCTGATGTGATTATTGTGCAGGCAGTCCAGCAGGCTATCATGCTGGCAGATGAAGGCAGATCCATCAGGTTGCTTGCAGACGACACAGATGTGTATGCTCTTCTACTTCATTTATACCAAAAGCCAGGCCTTCGGTCACCCTTGATAATCAAAGACATTGATTTATATGCCACAGTGGACAGACACAGAGACATATCATCCCTTCTATGTTAGCAGGTCACGCACTGATAGGTTGTGATACTGTTGGTGCACATTTTGGTGTTGGCAAAGGAACTTTACTAAAAGTGCTGCGGCAGAAAAATGGGTTCCTTTTACCATCGATTGGAAACATGGATGCAGATATGGCCGACGCGATGAAAGATGCAACATCACTCAATACATCATGCTATGGACAATCTAAGGCTACGACAATGTCACATGGCGTACTGGTGGGGGGGGGGGGGGGGGGGCACTTGCCCCCCCCCCCCCCCCAAATAAATTCAAATCATGGCTTTTGTCTAAATCGATAACATTGATTGAAAGAAAAGAGTCTTTCTGTAGACAAGAAAAGACAGATTTTACTTCATGTCAAGTAAAATTTTCCTTCCCAAGTATGCACAAGATTGCATCATTTCAATGAAAAACACTGCAAAAACACCTTTACCGTGCACCCACCAACCATCACACCCTCCCATCACCTTTCCCTCTCTCGGTTTTCATTTTGCTCCCTCGGAAATCGGTCTTGTATACGTCTGGAAAACAAGGTTCATGTTGCTATGTCATAAAATAATGCTTTTGATGCACTGTTTGAACTGAATATGTAACTTTGAGAATAGTACATGTATTCCAGGGGTGCATTTTGTTTTTCTTCATGAACCAATCATAATCTCTTCTGGTTATGACGATGATGACACACTAACGCACATTATACTACATGTCGTCAAGACAGAACTTCCTTTCCAGGTATGCACCAGATTGCACAGTTTCAAGTCAAAAAATGCAAAAGTTTCCTACCGTGGCAGGGGGGACACCCCACTCCCACACCCTCCCCCCACACTCTGCCAATATTTCGTAATGTATTATGAAATAATACAAATTTTACTCCAAATAGGCTATTTGGCGGCCATTTTGTTTCTTATCTGACATTTTGAATATGCAAATTAGCAAACAATTAAATGGAAAATATTCAAATTATGTCTCTGTTCATCAGGAATGTGTTGACAATGGTCTTTGTGAATCACAAGGACACAACTCTGACAATATTTAATAATGTATTATGAAATTATTCAAATTTCACTCAAAATAGGCTATTTTGGCGGCCATTTTGTCTTTTGTCCGCCATTTTGAATATGCAAATTAGCCACAAATAAAATGGATAATATTAAAATCATGTCTATGTTCATGTATGATCATCAGGAATGTATTAACAATGGTATTCGTGAATTACAATCATCCTACTCTGCCAATATTTCGTAATGTATTATGAAATAATTCAAAATAGGCTATTTGGCGGCCATTTTGTTTTTATCCGCCATTTTGAGTATGCAAATTAGCCACAAATAAAATGGATAATATTAAAATCATGTCTATGTTCATGTATGATCATCAGGAATGTATTAACAATGGTATTCGTGAATTACAATCATCCTACTCTGCCAATATTTCGTAATGTATTATGAAATAATTCAAAATAGGCTATTTGGCGGCCATTTTGTTTTTATCCGCCATTTTGAGTATGCAAATTAGCAAAAAATTAAATGAAAAATATTCAAATTATGTCTATGTTCATGTATGATGATCAGGAATGTCTTGACAATGGTCTTCGTGAATTACAAGCACACTACTCTGCTGATATTTCGTAATGTATTATGAAATAGTCCAAATTT
The DNA here is from genome assembly GCA_037951105.1 of Echinarachnius parma. NCBI lineage: Eukaryota > Metazoa > Echinodermata > Echinoidea > Clypeasteroida > Echinarachniidae > Echinarachnius > Echinarachnius parma. The sequence continues at coordinate 24,110 of JBAMJV010013415.1, forward strand.
TACTCAAAATAGGCTATTTTGGCGGCCATTTTGTTTTTTGCCATATCTTAAATTGCTCAACACTGACAAAGTTCCAGTTTTCTGTTTGGTCATCAGCAATGCCTAATGAAAGAGAATCCATCAAAAAAAAAACTTACTCCAACAAAACGAGGTATAGCTCCTTGGCTGCCGGACTATTAGAGAAGGGTGGGGAGTAGGGGCCTGCTATTTAGTACCTACGGGGGGGGGGGGGGGGGGCTAAATATGTTATTCTTAATTATGTTAATAAGTACAATGTACAAGGGACTGGGTCAGGTGGCCTTGATGGGGTTTTAGGGGGCACAGCCCCCCTGAAGATTTTGGATTTGGGCAGTTGAGCATTCTCAAGATGTGGTTAGGGTTAGAAGAAGACTATTGTATCATAATGAATTAGAGGGGCCCATATCTCTTCATTTTAATGTTATTTTATATTTCTGAGTCCTCAAATTTGTTTGGGGGGGGGGAATAATACAGGCCATCCCCCGCACCTCAAATGTTATTTATTATTTAATTTTTATTTTTTTTTATTATTATTTTTTTATTTTTTTATTTATGATTATTTTTATTTCATTTTATTTTATTTATTTATTTATTTTTTTATTTATTTATTTTTTTTTTTTTGTTGGGGGGGGGGGGGGGGGGGGGGGGGGTTATATCCCCCTCCACCCCTCCCTCGGTGATCAATGCCCATGAGATGCCCGCAGCCCCCAGGCTTTGGGTATGCTTGGAGGGGGAACCTCAAGAGATGTTCTCAGCCCCCAAGCTTCGGGTCTGCTCAGAGGGGGTAGCCCCAAGAGATGCATGTAGCTCCCAGGCTTCAGGTATGCTTGGAGGGGGTAGCCCCAAGAGATGCACACAGCCCCCAGGCTTCCGGTATGTTTGGAGGGGGTAGCCCAAGAGATGCACACAAATACTTTTGATTAAACAAACCCACAATGATATATTCCTTGTGTCTAAAAGCAAACAATTGTATGCAATTTAGCTCCCACTGGGCTATGTACATGTAGCTATCATGCTTCTAAGGACATGGAAAATAGCGCCCCATCATAATCAAACAATGTGACCCCCCATCCCCTAAAACATGTTTCCAAGGGAACCTCATCCAGAATATAATTAAGAAAATTGTTATTTATCATTTTAATCCATACAAAACACTTTTTCCCAATGTAGTTTAATGATTTCTAGCTTAAATGTCAAGTTGTAGATTTATGCCTCCATGCTGTGAGATACTCCGTCACGCGAGTCACACTCTGTGTCACGCGAGTCACGTTTTGTGTAGGCTATTTCTCAAAATCAGGAAGACTTGGGGTATTGTACTTTATACTAAGAATGAGGTAGGTTATCAAGTTTGTATTTCACCAGTCAGTAACCAGATCTCTTCTTTAGATGGATACGAAAACCAATTTGAACAGAGTGATGTCAAGAACCTTGTTTTGTATCACGTCACGCGAGTCACGGCAAAGGATGGCTAATTTCTAAGAAAATATGAATCTTAGAACATTTTTTTTCCTTCCTGCCCATGCATACCCAGTATCTTAGTGTAAAAAAGTACTAAGAGTTAAGATTAGAAAGCCAGTTTAGTGCTGGCAAACTGTTAAAAGTTAGATTTTAGTAAAAATGTCACGCGAGTCACCATGGAATCGATGATATGGTCATACGAATGGTATGGCGGTAACTGGCAGTCATAAATGAACACATGAAGATATGGGTTTTGCGCTTGTTATTATAGAAATACAATATCTGGCAACTATGATCTCAAGTGCTGGTAGTTTACCCCACTATAGGACGTCTTTTTGACTCTAATTTTGTTGTATTTAAAATGCTTTTCAACAACCGTTGCATAACATTTTGCACACAGCATTCAAATGGTGGGTAACCGATATCGGTATGGTGACCAGACAGGTCACCCGTATGTACCGACACCTGGTTAGGTATAGAGTTACTAAAAATGGGTATTTCCACAGGAAAGTGGACATGCGCTGAAAAAAACAATTGGCTCTATTTCAAATCATATTTTTTCTAGATAATTTTTTCGTACAACATTATCCTATAATTATATATTTCATTTCACGTGATTTTTGTATTATCGGGTGTCTCCTTATAGGAGAAACGGAAACCATACACGAAACTCCACACATGGGACTACCCTGTGCAAATTTCAGGAAAATCTTTGTATTTACTAGATATTTTCTGGTATTTTTTTTATTTAAAGCACCAAATTGGATATAATGATAATCACAGTTTTAGCTTTTCAGTTTTCAGATTAAAATTTCAGTATTTTGAGTGAACTAAAGTATATTTTGTTATGAATCAAAACCTCCGGACAAACTGTAACGCGAGTTACCCTAACCCTGACCGTAACACAAGTTACCAATGTTTCTGCATCACAATTTATACTAACTCATAGGACACATACAAATGTCAAATTTGCACATAAAATATTTGACCAGGATTAACATTTAGATGGTGCTTTTCACGTTTTAGGGGTTACTGAATTTTGTCCATGTCTTTTTTTTGTAAAGCGAGTTACCGAACAGGATTCTTCCCCAAAGCCGTTCCTAAAGGAAGCTGTGTCAATCTTTTTTGTGTTGTCTAGTTAGTACTAATACTAGTTAGTACATCTACTTAATCTTTGGTGATAAAATCAGCCTACAGTTCCATAAAATAATGGAGTTACAGCACATTGAAGTAATCAATGTACCATAAAGTGTAACGCGAGTTACCATGGAAATATATATTATGAAGTGTACATCATGACATGTATTGCAGGTCGACCCGGCAAAACTATACTTTAGTAAAGAGAATTTTGGTCGCTAACTTCAATTTTCGTACTGCCCAATACATCTAACTTATATAGCCACTAAATCTAACCATAGCACATAGCCCGCTGTCCCATTCATCGTGTATTCCCATTATATCGCTTCGCCGAGCGCCGGTACAGCCGAAGTGCGCTTGCGCATGAAAATCATATGAATATTTATGAGGCTCGCCCCACGCACACGTGCCAGAGCGCTCCATTGTGCATGCACAAAAAAGTACGACGATAGCTACTGTATATCGGGACTGCAAAACCATGCATAATGTCCATGTCAACAACTTTATCAACACTCGCACACAAGAAAAAAGGTATGAAACGATCGATAAAAGTATGTAGAATTCAGATAAATTATCATCATTCACAGACAAAATTTTCGAAATATCGAAAACTTACCTTATAAACGGCATCCCGAATAGCTCAAAATCCATTTTGGCGAAAAACAGCAGGTGAAAAAGACCTTCTTTCACAAGATTTTGTCCAAAGAGTCGCGTATCGAATTTGGTATCAACGTGTAGAATGGGCGTTCAGAAAGCCAATGACGTAAGCATCGAAATGAATTGTGGGAAGAGAATGCAGCGAAAAGGGTAAACCCTGTGCTATGTCCAGTCCGATACCGCTCCGATACCACATTTTCATGGCATGCATAATCGACCCAGAAGCCAGCCAAGTCTCGTAATGAGATACGTGCGCACGCGATCAATGACGTCATGCATACATTATCGTTCGCGAAAGGTACCGCTCGCTGGCTATGTGCATAGCCACTAAATCTGGGTTATAGCCACTAAATCTGACCTATAGCCACTAAATCTGACCTGTAGCCACTAAATCTGACCTATAGCCACCAAATTTAGGGTTAGGGTTAGGGTTGAAGTTAGCGACCAAAATTCTCTAAGCCTACTAAAGTATAGTTTTGCCGTCGACCCCCACATTGGCACCCAAAAACATTTCTGACAGTTTAAGACTTTAAATATCGTAAAAAATTCTTAAAACTTTACTCACACATTGAGAAAATAGTGCAGATTGCGATGATCAAATTTGCGATTTACAAGTTATATTTTGGGATATTGTCTTCGCCTTCGAACGCGCGCATAATTTTTTGGCTTCACGAGATCGCAGTATTTTTTTTAACCGGCACCCCCTCAATGCACGCAGCTCAAAATTTCTTGTGCGATATTGGCATCATTTCACAAATTTACTCGTTGCGGACGATCTACGCAATTTATTTCTCCTCAAAATTTCGACCAGTTCAGTTTGTGCAAAAACAAGTATTAAGCGGGTGCCGATAATAAAGTAAAGAACAATGCAGATTGTAGTCCACCAACCATATATTATCGGCCATTTCGGACTCAGAATTATCACACAGCTGTCCTGTGGCTAAAAAAGCGCTAATACTTATTGTCCATCTGAACAATATCTACTCTGGATTATAAAGATAATAATCTATTTTTCGAAGTCGTGTAAAATTTAATTTATTTTAGGCAAGAAAACAATTCTGAATCTGGTAGGATTATTTTAACATTTGTTCATGTTTTTTGTCGGCCAGAAAATAGTCCCCAACTATGCAAATGTATAGCTTTGCACTATAGCGTAAGGAATGACATGTTCATTGATAATGTCGACAAATGTATGGAAATGTGTCTTCCTAACGTTTTCTTTGGCTAGGTGACCGGCGTAGTATTATTAAACGCACAGTATTGGCAATGACAGCCGGTGCACACACTCACCAACAAAAACGTCCCCGAAGTTCCGGCGCCACTTTCCATTGATCTCCGATGGCAGGAGAATCCACCGGTCAAGTCTCGGCTGTCTTCTTATGATCCCAAGATTCCAAGAAATTATAATCTAACTTCTCAACCATTTGAAGTCTGCATAATTACGAGTATTGTGCTCTTATTTCTCCGCTAAATAATCTGAACAAGAAGTAGATAGTAAAGCCGTAAGAAGCCTTGCCCTTAGGTCGACTTAGGAAGATAACTCCCATGAAAATCAATTAGTATCATCAATTCTCACGCAGCTACAGTGCTTCCACATATAAATGAAGTCCGAGGATGTACTTGCGTGACAAACAGAATACTTTCCATGAAAATAATAATGGGGTTTCGTTTTCAGATTAAAGGGATGGTTAAGTTTTGGAATAGAGGGCGCTAGAAGAATATAATTTGATTGTGAGATAATTCAAAAATGAGTGTCAAATTTCATAAACATTAGCATTTGTAATAATTGTGAGGTCCCACAATAATTCAATTATTTTGAGTTATAACTATTAGTGTGTCATGTAATGTGCAGGTTTGGGGGTGAAATATTTGACCGAAACGCAACTATCCCTTTCAGTGGCGTACCCAGGATTTGTTCAAGGGGGTGGGGGGGGGGGGGGGGGGGGGGGGGGGGAGTGGGGGTTTATTTCGTCAACCATAATTTTTGAGGGGGTGTCTGTGAAGAATTTTCGACAGGGGGCATCACTGTGTAGGAAGGTGGAGTGAGCAATTTTTGAGGTGGCAGTGTCGGTGACGATTGTTTGAGGGGGATGTTAAAGGTAGTTCAGATTCGTCAAATGAGATGCGCGGCGCCATCTTGCATACGCGTTGCGCACGGTGCGTAATGCACGTTAGCTCAGTGTCATGCGGTGCGCGCAAACTAACCCAGTTCAAAATGGCGACCCGCTATGTAGCATCCCCACGCTTGATGCCCTTTAAGTGAAGATTGTGAGGGGGGGCGTCGGTGAAGAGTTTTTGAGGGGGGAAGAATGTCAGTGAAGATTGTTCGAGGGGGGTGTCAGTAAAGATTTTGCGAGGGGGGGGGGTGTCGTTGAGCATTTTTGGATGCCGACTCCAAGATCCCTCAAGCAATTTTGTGGCCGAGACCAAGGCTACTTGGTTTTCGGAGGCCAGGACCATTGGTTATGATAATAAGACCATTTCATTTTGTAAAAGGGGGTGGGGCTTTGAAAGCCCCACCCCCCCCCCCCCCCCCCCTCCTTAAAAAATAATTGGTTTTAGCCATTTTGCATACAAAATTGTGCTTTTAATGTTTTGTTAAAATAATGATTCAATAGAGATATCATCAACAACTGTGTTTAAAAACCTATTTAGATTTGTTTTCAAAG
>JBAMJV010013416.1:0-28316 GCA_037951105.1 Echinarachnius parma
CAATAATGAGTCCCGATGGAGCGAAGCGCCTGAGGGCTGGGGCAGGGAGGGAGGGGGAGGGTTTGGGAGGGGGTATCCCTCTCCCACGGTAAGAAAGATTTTGCATTTATGAATTTGAAATTGTGCAATCTGGTGCATACCTAGATAGGAAATTCGGGCTTAAGATTAACTGCATCTCGGAAAGCGTGTTATGATTTGATATTTTTTCACGAAGAAAGCAAATAATTGACGCACTAATAAATATGCACCACTCCCACATAAATATTGTATTTAGTGTCATACACAGTTCCAACATAAACCATATATGGCTTATGTATGATCCAACAACATGGCCTACAGCCAATAATGAATCCCTGATAGCAAACACTGGTAAAAATGACGTCAAATTTACGTCGTTTTTCGTCGTGCACGTCGTCTTAAAGACGTCTTAAATTCACGTCAAAAAGTGAAGATTTTGCACCCGCGTTTACCGTCATATAGACGTCATATTTTGACGTGAAAATTACGTATTTTTTCCGAAAAGGCGTCTTTACGACGTCTTGAAGACGTCAATTTGTACCATAAATTACGCCATTTAGACGACATAAAGACGTCTTATTGGTCAATATAAGACGTGATTTTTACGTCTGGATTTGACGTCATTTCCACCTTATGTACGTCGTCTTTAAGACGTCGTAAATTCACGTCAAAAAGTGAAGATTTTGCACCCGCGTTTACCGTCATATAGACGTCATATTTTGACGTGATAATGACGTATTTTATCCGAAAAGGCGTCTTTACAACGTCTTTAAGACGTCAATTTGTACCATAAATTACGCCATTTAGACGACATAAAGACGTCTTATTGGTCAATATAAGACGTGCTTTTTACGTCTGGATTTGACGTGATTTTCACCTTGTGTACGTCGTCTTTAAGACGTCGTAAATTCACGTCAAAAAGTGAAGATTTTGCACCCGCGTTTACCGTGATATAGACGTCATATTTTGACGTGATAATGACGTATTTTTCCCCGAAAAGGTGTCTTTACAACGTCTTTAAGACGTCAATTTGTACCATAAATTACGCCATTTAGACGACATAAAGACGTCTTATTGGTCAATATAAGACGTGCTTTTTACGTCTGGATTTGACGTGATTTTCACCTTGTGTACGTCGTCTTTAAGACGTCGTAAATTCACGTCAAAAAGTGAAGATTTTGCACCGCGTTTACCGTCATATAGACGTCATATTTTGACGTGATAATGACGTATCTTTTTCCGTAAAGGCGTCTTGAAGACGTCTTGAAGACGTCAATTTGTACCATAAATTACGCCATTTAGACGACATAAAGACGTCTTATTGGTCAATATAAGACGTGCTTTTTACGTCTGGATTTGACGTGATTTTCACCTTGTGTACGTCGTCTTTAAGACGTCGTAAATTCACGTCAAAAGTGAAGATTTTGCACCCCGTTTACCGTGATATAGACGTCATATTTTGACGTGATAATGACGTATTTTATCCAAAAAGGCGTCTTTATGACGTCTTTAAGTCGTCAATTTGTTCCATTAATTACGTTATTAAGACGACATAAAGACGTCTTATTGGTCAATATAAGACGTGATTTTACGTATTGATTTGACGTGATTTTCAAGTCGTGTACGTCGTCTTAAAGACGTCATAAATTCACGTCAAAAAGTGAAGATTTTGCACCGCGTTTACCGTCATATAGACGTCATATTTTGACGTGATAATGACGTATCTTTTTCCGTAAAGGCGTCTTGAAGACGTCTTGAAGACGTCAATTTGTACCATAAATTACGCCATTTAGACGACATAAAGACGTCTTATTGGTCAATATAAGACGTGCTTTTTACGTCTGGATTTGACGTGATTTTCACCTTGTGTACGTCGTCTTTAAGACGTCGTAAATTCACGTCAAAAAGTGAAGATTTTGCACCCCGCGTTTACCGTGATATAGACGTCATATTTTGACGTGATAATGACGTATTTTTATCCAAAAAGGCGTCTTTATGACGTCTTTAAGTCGTCAATTTGTTCCATTAATTACGTTATTAAGACGACATAAAGACGTCTTATTGGTCAATATAAGACGTGATTTTTACGTATTGATTTGACGTGATTTTCAAGTCGTGTACGTCGTCTTAAAGACGTCATAAATTCACGTCAAAAAGTGAAGATTTTGCACCGCGTTTACCGTCATATAGACGTCATATTTTGACGTGATAATGACGTATCTTTTTCCGTAAAGGCGTCTTGAAGACGTCTTGAAGACGTCAATTTGTACCATAAATTACGCCATTTAGACGACATAAAGACGTCTTATTGACGTCATAAAAAGGTCGTCCATACGCCAAAAATAATTGTTTAAATGTCTTTGAAAGACGTCATAATCACGTTGTAATAACGTCGTCTATACGACAAAAAATAATTGGAAAAAATGTTTTTTAAAAGATGTCACAATGACGTAATGAGGTCGTTCATACGACAAAAAATGATGGCAAAAACTAGTCTTGTAAAGACGTCATAATGACGTCTTAATATTGTCGTGCGTACGACACAAACCTTAATGGCAAAAATGGTCCTTTCAAAGACATTATAAAGACGTCATTATAAAGCCTTTTATACTACAAAATAAATACTTAAAAATTATCTTTTAATGACGTGATAATGACGTCGTTTTTACATTCTTAATATGACGAAAAAGCATTGGAAAAATGGTCTTTGAAAGACGTCACAATGACGTTGTAAAAAGGTCGTCCATGCGACATTAAATGATGGCAAAAACTAGTCTTGAAAACACATCATAATGACGTCATATTAACGTCGTCGTACGACACTAACCATAATGGCAAAAATAGTCTTTAAAAGACATCATGAAGACGTCAATTTTAAGACTTTTTTATGACAAAATAAATAGTGAAAAAATGGTCTTTGAAAGACGTCAACATGACGTAGTAAAAAGTTCGTCCATACGACAAAAAATGATGGCAAAAAAAATAGTCTTGAAAAGACTTCAAAATGACGTCGTAAAGTGGTCGTCCATACGACAAAAAATGATGGCAAACAATAGTCTTGAAAAGACGTCAAAATGACGTCTTAATAATGTTGTCCGTAGGACACAAACCTTAATTGCAAAAATGGACTTTCAAAGACATCATAAAGACGTCGTTTTAACGTATTTTATACTACAAAATAAATACTTAAAAATTATCTTTTAATGACGTGATAATGACGTCGTTTTTACATTCTTAATATGACGAAAAAGCATTGGAAAAATGGTCTTTGAAAGACGTCAAAATGACGTTGTAAAAAGGTCGTCCATACGACAATAAATGATGGCAAAAACTAGTCTTGAAATCACATCATAATGACGTCGTATTAACGTCGTCGTACGACACAAACCATAATGGCAAAAATAGTCTTTAAAAGACATCATCAAGACGTCAATTTTTAGACGTTTTTATGACAAAATAAATAGTGAAAAAAATGGTCTTTGAAAGACGTCAAAATGACGTAGTAAAAAGGTCGTCCATACGACAAAAAATGATGGCAAAAAACTAGTCTTGAAAAGACTTCAAAATGACGTCGTAAAGTGATCGTCCATACGACAAAAAATGATGGCAATGACGTAATATTAACGTAATTTGTACGTCCTTCCATACGACAAAAAACAATTGGAATATGGTCTTTGAAATACGTCACATTAACGTCGTAAAAAGGGCGTCCATACGACAAAAAATGATGGCAAAAAATTGGTCTTGAAAAGACGTCAAACTTACGTCTTTATAGCGTTATTGATACGACATAAACCCGTATGGCAAAAATGGTCTTTAAACGACATTATAAAGACGTCGTTATCATGTCTTCTATACGACAATAATACATTCTTAAAAATGGTCTTTGAACGACGTTATAATGACATCGTTTTTACGTCTTTCCTACGACAAAAATAAATAGTGGAAAAATGGTCGTTTAAAGATGTTGTAATGACGTCAATTTTACGTCTTTTATACGACATAAGTCATCATGTCAAAAATGGTCTTTAAAATACGTCATAATGACGTCGTATTCTGATCGTTTGTACGACATATGACGTGTTTACCAGTTTACGACCAAATTAAGACGTCATAAAGACGTCAGTCTGCTATCAGGGTTGTATCATCACTGCTCAGCGAAGTGCATCCTAGTCATCAATTGCTGGGGTCAGTCTGATGAACTCATAGTAGGGCCACAGTATTTTGCCTATTTGAAAACTATCTATAAAATATAATGTTTGGTTTGGGCCGAAACTGATCTTCGTGAACGTCCGTGATGAAAACGAACGTCCGGCAAGAGTAGACCCAATTACGAATCTGAGGCTGCTTATCTGCACGTAGACACCGGTACAGCAATTTTATTTGGCAAGCAGCTAACCAAGAAGCTATATCAGGCATTTTCGAAGCCTTTTGACAACTATTTATGATACGGACGTTCGCTCGGACGTTCGTTCACGGACGTTCGATCATGAACATTGTTCTAATAATGTTACCATGTTAAACGCTCACATAAAGTTGATACCGTTTGATGTTGTTAGTACATTGTTATGTCTCTCATATCCCAGATAGATTTATTTCCTGCAAGTCATTTAACTGCAACAAACTTATGAAATGTTGTGCTCACGGACGTTCGTTCGTCATTTATGGCCCCAAAATCTTAGTAAAAGTTCAAGTACTGGCACAATTTTTTGACAGCAGGTGCCCCTTGTGTGTGCCTTTCGACCCAGGTCACTGCCAACCACACATGAATATGTTGATTTTTAGTCACCATCACGGAGGTTCGTTTTACAGTTGAACACCTTGCTTAGCTGTTTTGAATACCCCTAGATATTATATTTACTTCTACCCGTGCAGCGTGGACATTATACTATAGGAAGGCAAACCCCAAGATTATGATTGTGCCCAGTCGCAGGCCTACACGCGAAAGAAAGCTGTTCAAAACATAATGGTAAAAAGCGGGTATATGGCGCAATAACAACATTGCAACCGAAGGTCTGAGTGGAAACTGTTGCCCCACCCTCTGCAAAACTTGAGACTGTCGGCTCCTCCTCTGCTGCAGGCCTTGTGACTGTTTTCTCATCTGCCTGTCAGATTTAAGTCCAACTAAATGGCTGTATGACGCCAGTTGTTTGAAAAGAAAAGGTACATCACAAAGGTCGTCAGCTACTTGCGAGAGGATAGCGACTTGCTTTACAATATTGACTGTATTAAGAAAAAGCAACGAATACATGGAGACCCCTCTCCCCCCCCCCCCCCCCCCTCCCCTCTCAAAAAAATAGAAAATAAATAAATAAAATAATAATATAATAATGATAATACAAAATAAATACATGATTATAGCATAATTTATGCCTTATGTGCAAAGGCGCAATATCCAGCCTGTAAGTATGCAGATCTAGACTCGACAAACGCATTTATTATTATGATGACGTATGAATAGGTTTTCAAAGCATCTCTACTTCAATCTGTTGATAGTGCCAAATTATGTGGTATCGTTTGAAATTATATCTAGCAAGGGATTAGATTTGTTGGACTTCTTCCATTTAATAGAGAATGTAAGATTTATGCATTATTTTGATGACTACATCGTAATAATACTTATAATATCGCCTGTTTTGTTCTTTCTTGATATATCAAAAATATTGTTTTTGCTAGGATCATTATAATATTGTACAACTAAATTTCAGCTCGCGCAATATTTATAATAAACCATTCAAGGTCAACACTGTTCTTAATTCTAATTGAAACATTGAAACTGATTGGAGGTTAACAATTAGGAAACGAGATGTGGGTCAGGAAACATCGGAATTAACTATCAACGTGATTATTTGCTAGATTTAACTTTGACATATTAATGTTATAAAACAATTTATAATCTCTGCAAATTAGATTTAAACAGTTAGCCCTTAAAATGATTGTATTTATTATTATAATTATGCGATTGGTTTTACATTTTATTAAAATATTCAATAACAAACACATATAATATGTTTAGCGTATATATTTGGCGTAATGGTGTCTAATATTTCTTTATACAAAACATATACATGTATGATCTAAAATGCAATCTATATGTATTTATTTAAGAAATAAGTTATACGAGTATATTATTATTTACTTTGCTCATGGCTTTTGTTACCCTCAGTTTGTTTTATGTTTTGTGAAAATACATTATTATAAGCAGTTCAGCCATATAGCTGGAATAGATAAATATATATGTATCTTCAATTAATAAACCATATACGAACTGAATCGAAATACATGTACAACATATACACAAACCAAAATAAAAGTTTATATATGGGTCTCCCAAAGTCAAAATACATCTTAAATATATATGGCAAGGTTTGAAACGTGTGATAGGCATATATTAACATAATATGTTGGCACTTACATTTATTTCTGTAATTAATTGACTCGAGATGGGACACTTGGGTACCACTATAGGCAATTCGAGAACGTCCGTGAAATTAATACGAACGTCCGTGATATTAAGACTCATGTGAGAAACCATCTTCTGGTAACAGGAAAATGGCCTTTATTCTGATTATTCATGCTAGTTATGATTGCAGAAATGTTGTAAAATCATTTATTTACAGAAGTATAGTGGCATTTCTGTTATAGAGTGCCCAATCGGGGAAAGCCGGTGTAAAATTAGGGGTTACGATTTCCACAGGTCCACTAAGAGTGATAGTTAAGTAGCAGACATGTCATTATAATTAATTCAGATAGCTAAAATCATATCAACCGATAAATTTGCATGTTTTATATTGGTCTGGAGGAGATTCAAATAAATGTTGTCATCAATTTCTGTAAGACTGTTCAGGCAGAGAACGTCCGTGAAAGTTATGCGAACGTCCGTGAAATTGTAATTAAAAACAATATAGTAAGAAAGAGAGACCAGGCGACTTGGAAATGCTACTTTTATATCTGACTAGGATGCATACATGGTCTCTAGCTTAAATATAATAGGAATAGATAAAGTATTATCATCATATTGTTCTATAAGCATATTAAATCAATTTAAACCAATAATAGGACTCATTATAACGACCAGGTCCATGTAAAAACCAAACCATTTTTAAAGATTTATTGCAATGTTAAAGTTTGTTTGTATAATGACCCTGTTTTAAAGCCATTCACGAAGAACATAAACTCTTTTTGATGAGATCAGATCATTCTGCCAACATTCTTGCTTCTGGCGAACGTCCGTGAGCGATATGGGAACGTCCGTGATGAAAACTATACTCTCTTTGGTCATGTAATTATGCAATATATGATCTAGACTGCAATTGATCCTATTAACATGCACATTAAATTATGTGATTCAGGAATACGAGCGTATATAGGTGCGTTCCTAAAAAATGCGGCTAAAGTAAAGCAAAGGTTCCGAATAACACATTATTTAAAAAAATATATAACATTTCAGTCAAAGTTTGGACGTTTGTATTTTCTATTTGGCAAATAAAACACAATCCAGGTTAGGAATACAGAGAGAAGCAAGTCTTAGCAGTAAATTGTCCGAATATAAGCTGTATATGACAGAAAATAAATGAGATATATGGGTACTAAATCTATATCTACATAATCCCTCACGGACGTTCGCCTTTTGGAGATGGGTTACTTCAACAGTGAATAAAAACGGAACCACATGGAGTTTCCCAGTATAATGGGGTACGCCTGAAAGCTAGGATTGCATGCTTTCACATTAGATAGATGTCTTTAAATTAAAAAAATAAATTGAATTTTACCCTGTTTGGGCCGAAAAGTGCACTTTTCAAAAATCTGACCCATATGTGCCGCTTAAAAGAACCCCGTTTTCACACCCGATTGCCGCTCTAAAGATACCCGATTTTCAAAAATTGCCGCTCCATAGACCCCCGGAATGATTTGGCTAGGTATTTGAGTAGCGCCGAGTCCATTATTCTTCTTCTACTTCTAGTCAGCTCCTTGGATCACAATTTGATCCTTTTTTTTAGGGTTTCCGTATGATTTGGGTGCTCCAAGTCTATGTATTTTGTAGTTTTAGTCTGCTCCTTAGACCCTTTAACTCCCGTTTCAGGGTTTTTGTAGATCAAAAGACCCTATATTTTTTGCTTGAAGTCAGGTCTCAAGACCCCCATTTCAGAGTTCCGTGTGGCACACACCCGTCAACAAATAATTCGAGTGCCCTCCCCCCCCCCCCCCCCCCCCGGGATCATCACATCCTTTATTGGTTCTTTTGTAGAATATAAGGTTGTTCCAATATAGTATAGTTCTCCCTTATACATGTATAAACCTACTAGACTAGTGATATAATTATAAGGGATTTTTAAAAATCTGTATGACAAATTGTATTTTTAAAAATTTGATGGCAAATGTATAATGTTGATGAAAATCCCCCTCCAATGCATGATTCAGCTCTTACTTTCATCAACATGTTGTCCTTTTCTAGCTGTGTGTCAGAGGCGTCGATCAGTTTTTGCGATGGGGGGAGGGGGGGGGGGGGGGCAAATATGAAAATTGTCCAGAGTCACTATTGAGAGAGCTAAAAGCCACTTAGAACTTTCAAGATATACATGTATATACAAATACAAAGTCTATCTATCTGATAAAAAAAAAGGTTTTTTCTGTGCTCATTAAAAGTGTCTTGATGGCTCGAAGACCTAACTTTGTATAGTCAAGAGGCACCCTCATTTTGGGGACAATAATGGGGGTCCCGGGGGCAGAGCCCCCGGAAGCTTTTAGATTTCAGACATTTGCAACTCATGTGTGTTAGGCAAAATGCCTAGTGGGAAGTGGGAAACGCCCCACGCACAAAAAATGAAATGCACTAAATAAAGCCATCGATATAGTCTAGGGCATTGAGCCCCCATGAAACTAAGCAAGGGCGTCAACAACTTCTCCACAGTAGGGAGATTTTGCATTTTTGGGCGTGAAATAATGCGATTTGGTGCACGCCCGAGACAGAAATTTCACCCTGGGGCCCCCTGGGTTCGACTTTGGAGGTCTAGATAGGGACGGTGCTCCCGTGCAGATTAAGAATTCCAGCAATTTCTTACTTATTCGTTTTGTTTAGCGTGTTGTAGTTACATAACAACAAATGACTCTTGAACAAGTCTGGAATTAGTGTCTTTATTCACTCGAACTCTCGGTCATCGTCCGATTCGCAGCTTGCCATATTTATATTATCGTCTCACTTGCCAATAGCTGGCGCTCTACTCATTACACGTTTTCAACCAAATAACACCTTGATTAGAAATATGGTTTACATGACCACTACAGCTCCGTCTTTCCGAATTCAAATTGAGTTTAACAATTTGCTCTGCGTTAGGGGTCTTGCAAACTTAAAACAATTCCAAAAATCCAAATAAGATTTGGAACTGGGTGGGTGGGTCCAGGGCCATGTTGGATAAAAAATAAAACAATTGGAAAACTCCCCAAAATAAAGATTTTGTGTCTAAAACTGCACTTTACTCGTCTCAAATCAATGACTTTTAAAGAGTCATGATATGATTTGAGTTTTGTGTCTATGTCGGAGATAGATTTTAAAAAAAAGTTGGGATAGGAGGGTGTTTGGGTGGGGTAAGCTCTATCCAAATTTTATTTTGATGTTTGGATTTTTTATTTTATTTGCAAGGCCCCTTAAAGATTGTTGACATAATTGAAAGATAGGTGTTCCCTTTCGTAAAAAAGAATATGTTCAGATGTTGAATTATCAACTGGATCGCGAAAACCGTGTACAAAGTGAGTGCAATGAGTTACTGAATATCATTTTGCATTTTTGCTCATTACTCGGCCATAATTTATTAGGTCCATTTAACTTGAAATTTTCACACAACACCCAGTGGACTTCTCAGATAACAACAATATACATTGTATCAACCACTCATCACTTTTTCACATGTCAACAAAGTAGATCCCTTTAATGACAGAATAAACTTTATTTGTCAAAATCGGTTCAGAAACGACTGAAATATCAATAAATAAATCCGATCGGAATAAATCTGGGGCCCCACATTTATTCTATGATTTTTTTTTTTAACTGCTTACACTTTTTCAAACAATTTCAAATGAGGTTTTTCAATAGTTGTTGATGATCTCTCTATTTGATCATTATTTCAACAAAACATCAAATGCATAATTTTGTATGAAAAATTGTTCAAACCAATGCTTTTTTAGAGAGTGCCCTCTTGTGTTTTAATGGCTCTCTTTGAATGATAACAGGCTTTTTACTTAGTCGTTTGTAATTTTCTATACCTTTCGAGTTTCGAGCATGGTGGAGTTATAACGTATTAGTTTGTAATGTTATTGTGCAGGTTTTGGTTACTAAAGCTCAGCCTTACCAAAACTGTACTACCTTTTTAATGGAATCAGTCTGGCTCTACATCTATATCTTCAGAAGATAGCCCGGGAAAGTAGCAAAACCAAACATTAATTACGTCAGTATACTGTACATGCAGTTCCATGAATACAATGTTTCTAATCCTGTTTCTAATCCTGTTAGACTTCAACTTCTAAGGCTAAGCTACTTTTTTTAAACAAGCTTAGAAACCTTTGCAAGACTATATTAATAAGGGGAAAATGTCAATTCACAAGAATACCTCACCATAAATTTCAGAGACCTACTTTGAGTTAGAACACGTTCAATATAGTATGCATTTTTTTGGTTAGAACTTAGAACTCTTCAAATCCTTGAATATCACATGATTTAACACTTTATATTCCTGTTGTTAAAGGGACTTAGTAACATTGTCCAAATCCTCAAAATAAAATTTTAATTCTAGCGGTTCCCTCATACCTTGTTGTATTCGTATTAACAATAAAATCATGGGACAGGTTTCGGTTTTTCAAATTTCCCTTTCTATCCAGATCATTGCACCATCCACACTAGGTAACATGCATGCCACTAATACAGCTAAATGTGTACATATCGTCAGTTAGTCACTGTAAGGAATGCGTGTATTGATCAACGTCTCCACATCTAGGACTCGTGGACATACAGGCCTGAGTTAGCCAAGTATCATCCCTTTATCATTTCAACAATGTAATGTCTTTTTTTCTAACCGCATCATTTCCAGATCATGTATCTCATGTCAATTGTCTCTTGAAAGTCTGAAAACAGCAGCTCATAAAGTCAGTTCCTGTTATTTTGTTCTGATTGTCCATCAATGCTATCTGTCCAGAGCATCAGTCCCATCCACAGCAAGCTCCATGGCAATGATATCACTTGTCCTCAATATGGCCTCCTTCTGCACCCCGATCGGCGTCACCAAGTCTGACACCTGGATCTGGCGTACATCAATGTCCATCATGCCAAACTCTGCGGAGACGTTGGTGTGTTCGTGCATGGCGAAGTCCATCTTGTGACCCGAGACTGCGATCAGGAAGTGAAGGAACCTGCGCCGCAGGAAGGACCTTGCAGACTGCACCTCTGGGTCACTCTGCCCTGGGACTGGAAGAGCCATTGTTTGGGGGTTTTCTGCAAGGAGGGATCATTAAAGTTGGTGAAGGTGAATGATCAAGACTTGGGAAATATATTCAGGTATTTCATTATTAAAGATTTTGTTTACAATTTAAATAACACATGTATAGGGCGTCTTCTAGTTCCATTCATGTATTACAAAAATAAATTCATCAACTTTATACCTGTTTAGCTTTCCTGATAAAAAGCAATGATTTTAAAAATTTTACTTAGGACCATTACTAAAATTAAACACAAAATACTATTACTAGACTAAAACTTGCACAATACAGTCATGACAAGTATCATCCCCGTATCATCTAGACTCTAGTAAAGTAGTAGAAGATATTTATCATTCGAATGAAATTACTGACAAAGAGAAATTACTCTCAAATTATTGACCTGAAGTGCCCTTGAACAGTTTGTGGATTCTATTAGTTTAATGACGGAAAGTCATTGTCAGCGAAAGTCAGCGATACTATTTTTCTACTGATGGTTTTTCCTACGCAATATGAAACGTGTGGGACTAAACGCACGTGGCCCTCCAGGCTGGAGTCCAGTCCAAGTGTATGATTAGTAGGTCTAGTATGGGTTACGCTTGTCAATCTGGAGTAGATCTACATACCCGCTTCCTCTAGATCCATATCATTAATGGAAATCCCAGGATGGTTCAGGAATAAGGAATCCTCCAAGATAGTATTCAGAAACAGTATTTTAATAAAGAAAACTGCTCGAAATTCCCCCGAAATTCCCCGATTCAAACTGATAAACAAGCCAATTTTGCCTTGAATTGAGGCTGAGTCCAGCAAAATTCAAAATGGTTGAACATAAAATCGGGTTTAACAAATCCGTAAGTATACTTTACGTTTCTCTAAATATAACGCATTCCTACATAAACATAATACTATTATTATATGACAAATGTATGTCTTAATCCAATCGATTAACATATATTTTATGTTTTTCTTCAAAATAAAGCAACATAATTACTTCGAAGCGAGACTAGCGTAAATATTGCGATCTCATGCTTCTAATGTAACGTGCCCGAATATTTTTCGCTACACATATGTGTCGCTCTGCTAAGATTCAATGTTTGAATATGATATAAATCAATTATTTAAAAGAAATATTATTTTATTTGTTAGCATAATTTAATAAAAATGTATTTATTATACTGTATGTACGTGTTAATGGTATTTATTAGGTTTGGTTTCAAAGAATAACGTACACAAGAAAAATAGATTTACTAGGGGCGAGATATTAGTACCGAATTGTTTTAAAGGACGACATCCTGTACAACACTTTACAGTTTCTATTCACTTCGGCAAGATCGTTTCAAAGTTCTTCTTTTAGACCAATTTTTACCGTTAATTACAAGAAAACATCATGTCAGGCGCTTTATTTGGAAGCTCTGCAACTGGCTCTAGGTCAGCTAGCAAGAATTTGGTGGAATTTAAAGCTGGAAAAATGGAGTTGAAAGGCACGACTGTGAGTCCGGACAAGAGAAAGGGGCTCGTCTATCTTCATCAATCGGACGATTCGCTGATGCATTTTTGCTGGAAAGATCGCACTTCAGGAACGGTTGTAGATGTAAGCATTTAACAATAAATCCCACCTATTCGTATTAATCAAGGTTGTCAGTATCAAACCAGTTACCTAATTTGTGTTTAATGTTGATTTTATGGGGGTTTATGATCGTTAGTTTGTTCCCGAGTTGTGACACACCGGGTCGGAAATCCGACACACCGTGTTGGAAATCCGACACGAAATAATTTGCGTGACCGATATCGGACACGGGCAAGTCGTTGAATGTTTGTAGGCTGAATAGAAATCATATTCATAGTTTCAATATTAGATGCATCTGCTTCATATCATGACAATTTATTAACACATGCTTATTATTTTCATATTTTGCTGCCTTGGGTTTTCAAACTTTTCTTAAACTAAGATTTCTTTCCAACTTCAACAGGTTCAACTTCAGTTCAAGTATCAACTTGTTCAAGAATCAAGCTTTATTTTAATGTCCAATTCCAGTGACTCGTCACGCTTCACAATGTCAATGAGTTGATTTAATTTTATTTTGATAGTGATACGGAACAGATTTGGTGATGATGAGCTAGTTGTGGAATAAAATTAGCAAATATAAGAAAGAGTATTCAAGGTCAAGGAAATGTACATACTTTGTCTTTAGTACAAATTATAGTTTGCATGTGAGAAGGTTTAATAATATGAAACTGAAAGGAGACTGGAACAGAGAATTAGAATTTCTATTTAAGAAAGAAATGTTAGAAAAGTGAAACCTCTTTTTAAAAAGTTTTAATCAGCGCTGCTTTTAATACAAAATTAATGATTTTCTAGTGCTAGTTTGTATCTTCGAGTAATGAGAGTTAACATAAAATTAATGCTGTAAGTGTAACCGATCATCAGATCGGAATTCGATCAAAATGCCGATTTTAGCCGATTTCCGATCATGCACAGATCCGATAAAAAATCTGAAAAAAAAAAAAAAAAAAAAAAGTGTTTTTTTTCTTTAGAAAATGATCCCCAAAAACATATTTTGGGAAAATAAATGAATACCAAAGCAACATAGATCCATATGAATGAGCCCAAGGTAATCTTGTATGGGTATGCTTTCATTTCAAACTGATTAACTCTACTTTTACAAAATTACTCGCGGCGATTCTGAAAGGTTACGCCAAATTAAGCACATGGGACTGAGCTGGTATTATTTACCAAAACAAATTAAATTTTTTTTTTTTTTATCCGATCCGATCCGATTTCGATCATCGATCAAATTTTGCCGATCCGATCAACCGATCCGATCATCAAGGTCAGTTACAGCATTACATAAAATAAAACTAAACCATTCAAACTAAAAATTAATGTACAGAGAATTGAGGCCACATTAATTATATTGACAAAATTTGCAAGTAAATCACCAATTATGGATCATCACTTGACTTGTTTCCTACACTTTGTTTCTACAGGATCTGATCATTTTCCCAGACGACTGTGAATTCAAGCGTGTCCCACAATGCACCACCGGCAGAGTGTACATCTTGAAGTTCAAGTCATCGGCTCGCAAGTTCTTCTTCTGGATGCAGGTAACTTATCAATGATCATGAAACATTAGCAAATAATGGAAAATTTAGTGTGTGAGGAGTAATAAAAAAGGAAGAGCAATAAAGGAATTCTAATAAACAAAATAGAAACAAAACTTGGAAGATAAATTATGACATGACATTGACAAAGATGGAGATTTGGAGGAGCAGAATATTACAAGTTTGATAATGTTAACCCGTTCCCTTTGAGATTCTGACATATCCATAGACTTTGTACACAACCCACTTGGTTGTAGTCAGGGGGTTAAACAGAATTCTTTGTGAATCATCAAGTTTTGACATTGGAATGGGTGTGGCCCAATGAATTCACATTGTGTATTTGAAAAGACGATAAACAGTTGTTTTTCTTCTTTTTTTACCAATCAACATCATTTAGGAGCCAAGACGGAGAAGGATGATGATTTAAGCAAGTGAACGAGATGTTGAACAACCCCCCTGGCCCCTGCCCCTGGGTCAGCTGGCCTGGGAGGATGGGGGGGGGGGGGGGGGGGGGGGTTGTTGGATGGATGACAAGAGAAATAATGTGGATACTCTCAATTGGTTACTCATTCCTCATGTTCCTGATCTGTTTTATGTTTAGGATGATAACTAACTTTGTTTATTTTTCTTCAATAATGATCATTTACAAGCTGCATAATGAGCTGACCCTTTGAAGCAGGTTGGAAACTAGAGGCTGCATGACAGAAGAAAGAATGCTTGACTTAAAATTAAAATGTTTGTCTAATTCCTGCTCTTTTACCATTTTATATTTTAGGAGCCCAAGACGGAAAAGGATGATGATCTTTGCAAGAAGGTGAATGAGATGTTGAACAACCCCCCAGCCCCTGGGTCTGCTGGTCTGGGAGGAGGGCGGGGCACTGGAGGCTTGCCTGCAGACCTGGGAGGACTTGGAGCCGGACTAGGTAGGAACTTTATTTAAAAGTGAAATTTCTAAATTTAACCCTTTCAAGACAATTTTTTTTTGCAATCACATGCATTCTTCTTAGACCACATCCTGAGTATAATCAGGACCAGTCCTAAATGAGTTTATAATGATAAATAGTGATCCCTGAAGATTTTATCAAATGAGGATGGATGGCCCAATGGTGATGTTGGTTATGATGACAATTGATGGTGATAATAATGAGGAAGAAGAGGATGATGATGCTTATAATAATGATGGTGGTGGTGGTAAAGGCGGCAGTGATGATGTGAATGAGGATATTAATGAGGATCAAGGTGATGGGGCTTGCAAGTGGTATTGATACAAGTATAATGATACCTTTTGGTTACATGTCAACTATTCTAGTTTTGTAGATGAGGGATTTAGTTTTCACAAACTGTTTAAACATTGTAATTACTATTATTTTTCACAGGTGAGGGAGGTCTGCAATCCATGCTGGGTAACATGGATCAGCAGCAGATGATGCAGCTCCTCAGTGGTGGGGGTCTTGGAGGACTTGGTGAGTCACAGGGGAAAACAAAATATTATTTTTTTTTTATTTTTCTTTATTTATTTATTATGAATATATTATTATTATTATTTTATTATTTATTTATTTATTTATTTATTTATTTATTTTTATTTATTTTTTATTTTATTTTATTTATTTATTATTATTATTATTTTTTTTTTTTTTGGGTGTGGGGGGGGGGGGGGGGGGGGGCTACTTTTCAAGCTTGCATGCTTGAAAACAGCACTCAAAAGTTTGTTTTGAAATTTGCATTATTTGCCATGGCTCCTGTATGATTATCGGGGGCTCTTTTCAGCATTTCGGGGGTTAAATTGCCCTGTGTCCCCATGTATTTTTTCCACACACTTTGCAATTACATTGGCCACAAACCTGTGATTATTATTGCCTGATTATTTTTACCATTAATATGATCCAATAAAGAAAGTAAAATGGTGCCTGTCATGTCGGTATTAAGAAGCTCCTCTAACATATGAATGACACCACTTCACAGGTTGGTCTTGCAGGTTCTAGCCATTGATAAGGAGCTGATTGCATGCCCCATGACGGATTTTCTTATATTTGTTTTTTTCTATCATGTTGTCCCTCTCTTACAGGTTTGCAGAGCTTGCTGGGAGGGGCTAGATCCGGTGGAGGACAGAGTGCTTCAGAAACGCCCATGTGAGTAGAAGAAACTTTAATACCCCAATGTACTTTTCACTGAAAATTGATAAATTGACCGTGAAGTCGTGAAGATAGTGATATGGATTACTCTTTTTAAAGTTAGGTAAAGTTAGGACATGTTTGTATTTGATTTGAGTGACATGATTTTGTTAGTGAAGCATATAATTTAAAAAAGAAGTAGTCCAGATTTCTGTAAAATGAAAATATGCTGTCCCACGGAGTGTTAAACCTAAGAAGGCAATAAAATCCCTGTTCCTAATTTTTCTCTCTTTCATAATTTTCTCTAGTTTTCTTTTTGACTCACATTTTAGAACCAGACGTCCCCCCTCTTGCTCAGGCTCTTGCTGTGCTAGAAAAACAAATTCCTTGAATGTGAATTAAAAGTACTATTGCATCATGAAATGCTTAATGATATAATTTGTTTGTATTTATAAATTTAGAGTTCATTAACTTCATTTTCTTTCGCTTGCTACTGTTTTTTAAATTTTATTTTAAGTGGGTTTTCTTTCTCCTTCACTTGCTTCTGATCACAGGCCATCACTGAGCCAGTCCTCTCCCTCCTCCCGCCTGGCAACCACGGCCCCGTCTAGCAATGTCGTCCCCACGACCACGCAGGCAAGCAGCACCCCAACCAGCCAGAGCACAACCTCCACTCCAGCAGCACCCAGGCCGTCTACCACCCCTGCCCCTGCCACTGCTGCTTCTAGTGCAGCTCAGCCTGCTATTCAGCTGAGCGACTTGCAGAGCATTCTCAGCTCCATGAATTGTGAGTAAATACTTTATTTATAAGCATACATGGGTTGAAACTGTGTCAGACATGTGATCTACTCTAACTAGCATGTGGCTTTCATGTGACACACATGTGACAGTGTTGTAGCAACACTTGTGCAGTCTACCACCCCTGTCCCTGCCTCCTTGGCTCCTAGCGCAGCTCAGCCTGCTATTCAGCCGAGTGTCTTACAGAGCATTCTCAGCTCCATGAACCATGAGTATACATCTTTGTGCAATTAGTGCACTTCTTTTGTTCCTGTCCACTCTTTAGCGCTTGCCCCTGAATTAATCTCCTCCTCTAGATGTCCCCTTTTTTGTTCTTGTTCATCCTAGCTTGTACGTGTTCCAGCTCTCTCCCCATCTGTTTCATGTAGTATTTAGCTTTATGTAACAGTAACATATCTGTCATTTGTCTGGCTAGAAGAAGGATCTGCTAGATTCGATAGCTCGGCACTTACTTTGACACATAGTATACATCTTTGTAAATTTGTAAGCAGGTGTTGATCAGACGTGTGTTGTGTTGTGTGAGACATGCGCCGTACTTGTACTAATCATGTGACTTTCATTTGAGAGACATGCCTAGACAGTCTACCACCCTGCTTCCTTTTCTCAGCTCCATGAATTTATATGTTTTCCCTTATATTTTATTCTTGATTATCTGTCCAATAGTAAAATAAACAAAAATGAGCAAAGAAATTAGAGCTTCCCATTACATTATTGAGTATTATTAGTATATTTGAAGAGGCATAATTTAACTCAATATACTTGTATGTACTGACATTCATCTCAGGACATTAATGAAATGAATACAAATAGTATTTTCTTTTGCCAATCTTTATTTTATATAATCTGTCAATGATAGTTTTTATGTCATTTTAATTTGTTCTTATGGAGCAGCTATTGACCAACATTTATGTTATTTCATGTTCATCTTTTCTCTTCTTCATCTCTCTGTAGTACCTGGAGAGGCGGCGGGTCAACAACCAGGTACGTTTATTGATTCAGTTTGATTTGTTAGAATTTAATGGTTTCCGCTGAGATTTTGAATCAAGAAGCGAACTAGCTTTCCAACAAACACTGCTCATACAGCTGCAGATCTGAGTAAATTTGTGTCTCTGACATCATGACTGAAAATCAGCCAACATTGAGATACAGCAGAAATCAATCCGATACCTAAGGCTCAATTATTACTTAATGATAATTAAATGAATGAAAATGAGCAAAGAAAAATAGGCTTCGCCGGGAAAGCCTATTTCTCTTTGCTCGATTTTCATTCATTTAAAATATTTCTAGTCAGTTTCCTCTATGTTTCAATTTTAGTCATAAGTACTTAAAAAGTAAGTCACTTACAAACTAACTGCCTACATAAGTAGGGTGATAAGGTTTCAGAGCAATATATAACCATTCTAAATCTAATTATTTTCCTTTTTCTCTTATTTTTCTTACACAGCTGTGGATCTCGGCAACTTGATGGCCTGTGACGCGATGACACCAATCCTGGCCAACCCTGAGATCCAGCAGAAGTTGATGCCCTACCTACCGGAGGGGGAGTCCCTTCCCAAAGACCCTGAGCAGCTGAGAGCAACTCTGCAGTCACCACAGTTCAAACAGGCATGTCATACTTGGTTTTGAAATGTGAATGCTTTTAAA
This sequence comes from Echinarachnius parma, assembly GCA_037951105.1. Lineage (NCBI taxonomy): Eukaryota > Metazoa > Echinodermata > Echinoidea > Clypeasteroida > Echinarachniidae > Echinarachnius > Echinarachnius parma. The sequence goes on from JBAMJV010013416.1 coordinate 19,140, forward strand.
ATACCATTAAAGACTTATGATTTTATTTGATGCAATTTGATTCAATGAAAATCAATTCAATGAAAATCAATTCAATTAAATTAGAATTAAATTGTTCAATCTAATGAAATGTCTTTTACTTTATAATGCAAATGAATGTTTCTGAATTGCACTGCAATTTCTGTGTTTTTGTTAATTTTTCAGCAGTTTAATTTATGATTTGTCTATGTTGTCTTATCTATCTCTCAGCAGGCGCTAGGTATGTTCACAGCAGCCTTCCAGTCCGGCCAGCTAGGGCCCCTCATGAACCAGTTCGGTCTCTTTGCAATGCCTGATTCAATGTAGAATCTAGCGCATTACTTAGCTGATTTGTAAAACATTCTTCCTGAAGAAATCAGAGTATAATTCACGTTTTTTCTCTGTCTTGCTATATCTCCCAGCAGGCGCTAGGTATGTTCACAGCAGCCTTCCAGTCCGGCCAGCTAAGGCCCCTCATGCACCAGTTTGGTCGCTTTGCAATGCCTGATTCAATGTAGAATCTCAAACATAACTTAGCTGATTTGTAAGAGTGTTCTACATGAAGAAATCACAGTATAATAATTATAATTCATGATTTTACCGTCTTGTTTTATTTTTCAGCAGGCGCTAGGTATGTTCACAGCAGCCTTCAAGTCCGGCCAGCTAGGGCCACTCATGAACCAGTTCGGTCTCTTTGCAATGCCTGATTCAATGTAGAATCTAGAACATAACTTAGCTGATTTGTAAAAGTGTTCTACATGAAGAAATCACAGTATACTTTGTTTTTCTCTGTCTTATCTATCTCTCATCTATCTCTCATCTATCTCTCATCTATCTCTCAGCAGGCGCTAGGTATGTTCACAGCAGCCTTCCAGTCCGGCCAGCTAGGGCCACTCATGAACCAGTTCGGCCTCTCACAGCAGGCACAGGAGGCTGCCAATAAAGGAGGTGAGTGTTCTGGAATGTTTAAATAACACCTGTATATAAATGCTTATTTATTAAACTGTTCCCTACTAGATTTGGCAATCCCCATGAAGTAAATACAGGGCCCACTAGGTTCCCGTGGCATTGAGTTGAGTCTATACCTATGTTCTTTGAATGGTATTTTCAGCCAGTTTGTACAGTACAGCTGCACCTGATGTAACAAAAAACCATGCATGACTCTGCAAATGACTCTGGAATAGGTGTAAAAACAGATATTATATGCAAAGTGTTTCCTAGCAAGACAATTGATCTTCTTCAGTAAGACAATTCACTATTGCTGCTCCCTATCCAGGTCTCTAAATAGGGACCTGGAAGAATGGGCACATGGTTCCTTGGCACTGTGGCAACTGGCTGGAATACTCCCTTGGGAGTGGAAAATGTGTTTTTCGTGTGAAGGTATATTTGCAGTGTGTAACCATTGACCAGGGTAATGTAAAGCACTTCTCCCATTAATAACATTCTTAGTGCACTATTAAATTTAATAATTCATTGAAATATCTGAAATGTGTATTCCTACAATCTTTTCCCTCCATTTCGGATCTTGAGGCATTCAGTAGGGCACTACAGGGCAACAAGGAGGGTGGGGATTCTGCTCCCAAGAAAGATGATCAAGTTATCTCCTTCTTATTCTCATCATGTTCTGCGTTCTTTAAATATTTGTTATTTGTATACATAATCTAATAACTTCAAACAAATTTATTTTCACACAATCAACTTGTTTTAGCTTGACGTTTCAAACATCTTAGTTGTTCTTCATCAGAAGTTACTCTTGAGTCTGACTGCTAGGTGGCGCGGTCAGACACTGGTCCCACACGTGACTCGGCATGTAGCCCCCCTCGTCTCTGTTCATGTTCTTAGTCTTTCTTATCCATACCGCTTCCTTCACCAACATTTCTTGTTTTTCTCCCATTGTAGATCTTGAGGCGTTCAGCAAGGCTCTACATGGCAGCAAGGAGGGTGGGGATTCTGCCCCAAAGAAAGATGATCAAGTTAACTCCTTATTCTCATCATGTTCTGTGTCTTTAAATATTTGTAATTTGTTTACATAATCTGATTACATTTCTTGTTTTTCTCCCATTGTAGATCTGGAGGCATTCAGTGGGGCACTGCAGGGTAGCAAGGAGGGAGGGGAATCAGCTCCCAAGAAAGATGACGAGGGTGATGCTATGAATGTGGACTGAATATAACACTTGTTTCCGTGGTGTTCTATAAGTTTGTTATTTTGCCATATTGGTTTGTAGTAAACTATTCCCTGTTGTAAGAATGCATTTTGATAAATATTCACACATCTCAATCCGATTAAAATCTAATCACATTTGGTTTATAATGATAATCGACAGACTATTTCTAGTTGACCATATTTCTATTCAAAGCCATGGATGTTGACCGATTGTTGTCATTTTCTTTTGCCAATTTGAATGGTAGTAAACTATACCCTGTTATTAATTTTAAAAATACAATTTCTTAAAATCTACCAAATAATTCACCTGTGTTATAAAATGAGGGTCAATAAGGGGCATGAGCTTTTTATCCTAGCGTAATCTTTGCTGGAGCCTAAGAACATATCTAAATAAGATTAAAAGCTATCACATGTAAAAGGGATTAGTCATCTGACGTTTTAAAAATAAATTGTATTTCTATTCAAAGCCAAACTTCTCAATCAATTTTCCTATGGACAATAGAATCCATGTTTGGTTTGATTTATTATCCTAAATCTGATTGAGATTATCTTCTATTAGCTATTGACAATAAAACATGTTACAGTATTATATTGTGCATTTATTAGTCCTAAGCTATTGTAATCGACTGTAAGACCGATCCATACATTCGCCTTTTCGCTATCTTGAGAATTTTCTTAGATGCTTCTAAGAGTTTTAAAATAATCCTTTTTTTTGCCCATTTACTGCTAAGTGAAATAATTTATTATCACTTAGCTTTCTAGCAGTATAATCATAATAATATATTACAAGATAGAGCTTGGGCTTGGGCATCAAATCCACCTTCATATTAATGATGAAACAATATACCAAGTCACTCTGATTCAACCAATATTTGTGTTATAAAGCACTTGCCAGTGTGTCAGTCCATATGGTTGGAAAGAAAATGTTTGTGGTTTGAAGACTATCCCTGAGTGAAATCTGATGAAAATTTTTGTGGTTTCAAGACTATCCCTAAGTGAAATCTGATTTCACACTTTTCCGTTTGTTGATGTTTGAATTAATATTCAAGTTAACCAACTTTACCTACATTATTTGAATAAATTAAATTACACAGTTAATCTAGTTTTGTTTTGTGATGTTTTTATGCCTCCGTAACGAAGTTGCCGGAGGCATTATGTTTTCGGGATGTCCGTCCGTCCGTCCGTCCGTCCGTACGTACGTCCCGTTCTTGTGATCGCGTTATCTCAAGAACAGATTGACGGATTCTGACCAAACTTGGTTCATGTATGTATCTTGGGGGGCCGATGATCTGATAAGATTTTGGGGTCATGAGGTCAAAGGTCAAAGGTTACAGAGCTAATTATATATGCAAAAATAGCTCGTGATCGCGTTATCTCAAGAACGGATTGACGGATTCTGACCAAACTTGGTACATGTATGTATATTGGGGGGCCGATGATCTGATTAGATTTTTGGGTCATAAGGTCAAAGGTCAAAGGTCACAGAGCTCATTATATATGCAAAAATAGATCGTGATCGCGTTATCTCAAGAACCGATTGACGGATTCTGACCAAACTTGGTACATGTATGTATCTTGGGGGGCCGATGATCTGATTAGATTTTTGGGTCATAAGGTCAAAGGTCAAAGGTCACAGAGCTCATTATGTATGCAAAAATAGCTCGTGATCGCGTTATCTCAAGAACCGATTGACGGATTCTGACCAAACTTGGTACATGTATGTAACTTAGGGGGTCCATGAACTGATTAGATTTTTGGGTCATAAGGTCAAAGGTCAAAGGTCACAGAGCTCATATGCAAAAATGGCTCGTGATAGCATTATCTCTAGAACGTTTTGACAGATTCTGACCAAACTTGGAACATGTATGTTCCTTGGAGAGCCAATGAACTGATTAGATTTTGGGGGTCATGAGGTCAAAGGTCAAGGTCACTTATAGCTCCATAAGTGTGATACGTCAAGATCTAAAAGACAGTACCATCAAAATTGAGTTGACAGAATGAATTCAGTGTACATGTTGATTTGGGCTTGATATAAATAAATCACGTAATGGCGGAGGCATCATTTTCGACTGTCGAAGATCCATCTACCGGTAGTTGTTCTTAATTTAGCAGAAGTAAGTTGAGAGTGAATGTAGTTTGATGTTTTGTTTGAAATACTTAGTAGCAACAAATACTGTAGAAAGAAGGGGTGATTGAAAGATTATTTGTGAACATCTAAACCATGATATATTCTATTGCTGGGTTAGGGGGAGGGGGAGGGGCTAATGGTGATAGTTCATGGCAATTTCTGGTGATGATTATTTGATAGAATAGAGTATGATACAGATTTACTGTTCAAATAGTTGCATTGTGTGCTTGATGATTTGTGTGTGGGTGTGTGCTTTTTGGAAATGTATGTTCTAAGTTTTTGAATGTTTATGGCATTTTGAGTGCGTTCATTTGTGTTGATGAACGTGTCTTTCCTTTTACACTATGGGTGTTCTCTTTATTTGTTTTGTTAAATATCATTTTGTTTATCTTCACAAACTTGAATACAAACCTATAGAAGTAAAACACACATACAGAAGTAAAACACACTGTTACATTTCAAATTTTTTTTTTTTCAATTTCAATTTATTCTTGCTTCCAACAAAACATTACAAATGAATAATGATAATTTGCACAAAATAGGGATATACATATTGGAAACAAGAGGGGTCCACTAAAAAGCAATGCTTGTACAATTGTGGACCCCTCAAATAATAGTTAGGTATATTGTACATTTAAATTATCACATTCTAGTCTTTCTAGACTACAACAACATAAACAAATATAGAGAGGGAAAAGGGGATTCCAACAGAGACCAACATGGAACAAGAGAGAACTTTACATGACACAAATAGGAGAAGACGCACACAATACAAACAATTAGACACTGCCAAAAGGAAGTGAGAGATCGGAGGTACAAATGTATGTAAAAGATAAGCTGCAAGTGGGGTTCAAGTGAAAATAAGGAAAAAGACTTGCGCATAATAGAATGGAACAATGCATGAGAAGGCACAAGACACAAGAGCAAAATAAACATTGATTTGTATGACTTAATGACAATCATTTCTTGTTTCTTCGATTAACTAGGAGCAAAGGCCTTGCTTCAAACACAACAACCATATAATGGTAGTTGTTGAAAATGAAGAAATATACAGTGTGTGCCCCCAATCATACAAGTACAGCCCCCCCCCCCCCCCCCCCCCCCACACACACACAAAACAAAAAAACACAGTAGTCGATCCACGCTACGCCAGTGCATGGCTAGAAGCAGGATATGACATTACATGTATTATGTTTCTGATAACAATTTCGATATGCTTCTGATAGTAATGTACGAGCAAGAAGCGAGTCATGTGATTTGTGATAGTGTGACAACTCGTACTCACCTTAGTATGAAGGTATACCAAATAACAGAAGGAACAATTGACATTGTTTGCAATAAGCTTTTAATAAATACTCGTTCTAAAATTAGAACATGGACTATTTGAAACAATTTACCTACAAATCAACCGGCTGATTTTTACCACATTTGCTAAGTACAGGGTGGGTTATGATAAGGCTTTAGTTTCAGTCTCATTTCTCGTACTGCACATCTTTCCGGCTGTGATATGAATTCAAAGAAATAAGTACAACAGTCCTACCATTTCCTTTGATTTGCCTGGTTCAATAGTACATTGATTTAAAAATAAATATGAACAAGTCAACAATAGAAGTCATTTGATCATAAGATGACAAAGCACCTTGTTCAAAAGAGCAAAGCATCATACTTCAATGATGTTTGGTAAGGCGTATGTTTAGGCGACGGGTTGCCATAGTTCATGAATGGTACTTTAGGTAACTGATCTCGAACGTGTCATCGCCTGCATGGTCTGTGCCAGAATTATGTTGACCTATCACCTAGGCATACATAGACAGTCAGTGGCGTAGACTGGTTCGACTGACTGGGGCTTGCGTCACTATATTTCACTAAATCACTACTTTTTGGAGCAAAATCATTGCATATTCGGGCACAAGTTAATGACAGTCTTGAGCCACAAATAATATAATTTTACGAATATGCCGGTTTTGAGGTCATCCTCATTTGACATGTTAGTTTGTCAGCTGATTAACAAGATACTTCGGGCAAACGATCCCAAACACTCCCCCGCGCCATCAATTTACCTGTCAGCCAAGATATAGCCCAATATAAATACATTACTCAACAAAAATATCAAATTCTTCCCTTCTGGCCAAACTACGCGTAAATCAAATTACAAGTACACACTTTAGCGATCAGTTTACTCGTTTACCAGGTAAAAAGAAAAGGTAGGACAACTTTATACTCCATCACAGCATGTGAGTGACCTGATATCTGTCAGTTCATGACCCTGTCAATTAATATAGTTAACATATAACTATACTCCAGGAAAACTGGTCGAATGCGTATGATGCAATTTTCAGCATTGACTTCTGACAATATAGGGGGTTTTTCAATTAGATGAAGTAATGTTCCATTTTTAGTAATGTGTTTGAAAGACACCCTTTGAAAACTGATTCTGATTCCATTTTCATACCCCCCCCCCCCCCAAAAAAAAAAAAAAAAAAAAAAAAAAAAAGAACAACATTATAATAAAGTACAAGGTTAGTTACACAATAACGATAGACAAATTATTATAGTGGAATAATCCTAAAACAAATCATATCATTACAGGAATAGCCTAGGAATATTGGCCTTATAGAGTTATAGTTGCCATTCGTCAAACAAAATGAATTGAATAATTTAAATAATGGAACTTGAGTGATTAAAAAAGGATTTGTTCGGATGCTCCTTGTAAAGATTGATATATTGGGTGGTAGACCAGCTATAGCAGGTCTATATTATGGGTGGGTAGATTATACAGCCAACATCCCCCCCCCCCCCCCCCCCCTGGTGAGATATCTCGATCCCTTGCCCATGTCTGATTTGACTATGCATAGTTACGCAATTGAAATAAATGAATTCATAGATATAATCTGTCATTTTTAACAACCTTTCATGCATGATAGCCGAGAATACAAAAAGTGTAATGCCCGTCCAATACTTCTAAAATTCCTCACAGTGTGAATTTTAACAAAGGGGAGCGAATAATAATTCAAGTTCAGTTGTTCTAGTTTGATTTGTTTCCATTTCCAATTTTAAAAAATAGTTTTTACAATAAATACAATGTAAGATTGTATAATTCATGCAATAACACAAATGCAACATTCATTCAATTATATTCATACATTTATACATAATCACCACGACCTAATAAATAATGTGTTTTCAAGGACGTGGGTATAAGACATGGCAAACTGGTATGTGCACCAGCATCAGTTTGAAATCGCGACGTTTGCCGTGTAGTTTCCTCACTTGTATAACTCGTTACTCATTGCATTATGATTTTTTTCTCTATTTTCTTTTGACAATGTTTCCGGAATAGTTTCTTTAGAAACTGAAAGAGCCGCAATGTTTGGGCTTCATGACAACACACAGTGGCGTAGCTACGGGGGGGGGGGGGGGCACGGGGGGAGGGGGGGGGGCACGTGCCCCCCCCCAATAATTTCGAAAAAAACAATAGAAAACATAAGCAGGGATGTAAGTTTTCCGGATTTTGACGGAAATCCGGATTTTTTATAAAATTCCGTTTTTGTTTTTGTTTGTTTGTTTTTTTTTTGATCGACAAACGTGTCCGTAATTACAAATTACAATCAAAACCTATCCATCATGTTACTAAAAACTGCAAAGTTCAAAGGCAAATTTGTAAAAATTTCCTGCAGGGGCGCTGCTATGGGGCAAGGGCGCTGCCCCTGCAACCCCGCCAGGGGGCTACCGCCCCCTGGACCCCCAGTTTCTGGATTTTTTTTTTAGCTCCACTTACATCCCTGCATAAGGGGACATTTTTTGAAAAAACAAAGAAATACATAAGGTGTGCCCCCCAATAATGTTCGTGCCCCCCCCCCCCCCCCCAATCAGTCCGACCACGCTACGCCACTGACAACACAACAAAGGTACAAAGGGGGAAGTGGCACGGCATGCAGACACGTGTCACGGTGCCGGTGGTATAATCATAGTTCGTGTTTTCCTAAACATTAAGAGATGGGCAATTCCACGGTAACGGAAGGACATTCAGACACAATTTTGGAACTTCAATCAAATAATTCCAGGATCCTGCTTTTGATTTTTTATTCTAAATGGCATGTCTTTGATCCTTGTTGGGACACCTTTGATTTCCACTATTTCTAAAATTTTGACCGCATTATGTAAATTAGATATGGACACTAATGAGGCCGGTAACGGAAGGACGCCAAAATGGACATGGATTTTCAAGTTTTTTAGTTATGACCCAATCTCTGTGAAGTTACGAGGTTTATCATGTTAAGTTGGCTACTAGTCAATTTCCTTATGTTTACAAAGTATAACACCACCTTTTAAGAAAAATATCTACATTGGTATATTAATTATGAGAAATTAATTACTCCAGTGTTCGGTAACGGAAGGACGGTAACGGAAGGACCTCTGAAAAGTCTATTGGAATTGTACAATAAAATTAATTTGAAATTTAAAGACCATTTATGAGAAGGAAACATCTCTTTTGTGGTCTAAAATGAGTTTGTATCATAGATAGCATATGGACATCACAACCATTTACATTTCTATTTTTTTCTTACTATATTTCATGCTCCAATGGCTCTTATTCATGGTCAATCCATGGTAACGGAAGGACACTCAGACACAAATTGTCAACTTTAAGAAAGACATTTTTAAATACTTGTGTTGTTAGAACAGTCTATTTTGATAAAAATACTTCCAAAACATACAGTTTTAAGGTCCCATAATTTTTTTGATTTTTTTAATCTCCGCACATTATTGAATATGCATACAAATGAGGTCGGTAACGGAAGGACACTAAAATGGACAAGGTTTTGTTATCAAATCAGTTTTAACTAAAACTCTGTGATATTAAATAATACAAAATATTTTAAGGGTA
>JBAMJV010013417.1:0-20049 GCA_037951105.1 Echinarachnius parma
TAAAATCAGATACCAACAATACACTATTAAGAACTAATATTCTTATGTATGTTGTTGTTTTTAATATGTTATATGTTTTATTGTTTTATAATTATTTAGTTTATATCGTTTTAAAAACAAAAATAACATTGAATGCCATTTGAAGAATTCCAAATACAAATTGTGCAACGTTTGAAAAAGTCTGAACATTTCAATGCGTTTTTGTACATAAATGAACGTACAATTTTGTGTTGGTTGTATGACACGTGAGTTAAGATGAGACGTGACACATTAACCGAAGATATTATGCAGTCAAATCTGGTATCAAAAGATGCACACGACTCTACAGAACACGGGTCTGAAGTATCATAATGCTTGTTCGTGTAATTCTGAAAAAGGTAGAGGCAAACCTTCATGAACCCTAAGGATTTAAGACGCTATTAACGTACATTATGGGTTAAATGGTTTGAACGCGTTTTGAGAACTTCCAGTAGCTAAGATCGCGAGGTTGTCCGCCTAGGTTGTGATCCCAGTAGGTCCTAGCAGACATTTCTGGTGCACAACCTTTTATAACATTTCCATGTTTGCTCCCTAGGTGTCAGGGGTTATTGATAAAATGTTGAACGGGATATAACTGAAATTCAACCTTTAGAATTAAGTTTGCATTCTTTTGACAACAAATATAAAAATGAATTCATATCAAATTAAATGTTCAATGTGTAACTTACATGAAACTTTATTTTACTGCAACTTTAAATTCAACGGTAATATCGAGGAAATAATTTCATATGCTTTAGATTTCATGATGGTGATGATGATGATGATGATGATGATGATGATGATGATGATCACGATGACGACGATGGCATATTAATTATATGCTTTGATTTGATACCATGTCAGTTAGGACAAATAAGCTGAGTACTAGTTGGTCAACTATTCTTCCATCCAGGCATCTGTTTATGGACTTAATTAGGCAATATAGGCAACATAAAATGTGATTACGGGTTACGTGGGATTATATGCATCGAATATTTGGTGTCGGGGGAAAATGTCAGTGGCCGGGAAAAAGTTTTAAATGATGTCAGAGGTAAACATATAGGATGAGAAATTGTCAGAGGAAAAATGGCTGGTGGAGGGATGATGACGGATATGAAACGGCTTGTTGAATAAAAGGCAAAATACTTCCATTCCTGTAAGCAGAGAGGTGGGAGTCCTTCCCAACTCTCTGCTGTAAGTAAATGTGTTTACAGTATCAATGACGAAAGCCATTACATGTCCTGAAGATTTGAACACACCATGAAATAACGAAACAGGACATGAAGATGCCTTTTTATGCATGTGTCAATAAATAAACAATAAGTTTATAAAGACATCTATTCCAATATTTGGTGTAACACTGCATTTTTACCATTACCGTATATGTTTTAATGCACTGCTTCTGTGCTACATTTATTCTTGTCTCAATAGCAGATTGTTTTAGATTTGTTATATACTGTCTATATTGATTTATTACACTAGTTTATATACATGTGTGTTTACTCTGATCATATGCATTCATATTGCTTAATTGCCTGTAAGCTCTTCGTTTATCACAAATTTACTCAAGATGTGTACAATTTGTATACATTTTTGTGATAAATTTTCTTAAGATTTTGTTTCTGTCTGTAATTTAACATAAGACACATTTTTAGATTTAGTGTATGTTCGGTATGTGTGTAGTGTGAGTGATCTTGTGTGATTTCTGTGGTGCATCTCTGAGAATTCATAACCCTACACCTATTTCGTTTTCTTTAATTGTTGTAATTTACTTCCATTCAATCATTATTTACATGATGATGATTTCAAAACTTGTTAAGTTATTTTAATTTGAGTAATGATGTTGATGGTGATGGCGAAAGTTAAATGTATGAAAATTAATCCATTTGTAATAAGTAGTAGTATTGAAGATTTTATATTTGGTGAAGAAAATTCATTGATAGGCACCCCAGAAGAATTTAGTTCTAGACAAGAAACCAATGTCAATATTTATTTGTTGCTGAATTTCAAGTAACCGTAGATAAAAAGACACATTTTCCCCTTCTTCATGGGAATGCAAGAAATTTACCACAACACTTTGATGACTTTGATTTAAATACAAAAATAGAAATGTATAATGTTGACGGTTATAATGTGGTTTATATAAATCAGAAAGATATAAAAGGTGGATCTGTCGCTATGTATATTGATAATAATTATGATTATATAATATGTCTGATTTGCCTCTTAGTATACACGAATATGAATCGCTATTTATTGAGTTAATGTCTAAAAACATGAAGTCAGTTGTTTAGTTGTGTTATGTTGTAACCCCCCTAACACAACATATTGATGTTTTCATTGATCAAATTAATGTTTATTTAGAAAAATGAAATCTAACAAATAACAATATGTATATTATGGCTGACTTTTATATAAACTTCCAAAAAACAATTATATTATTTTTAGAACAAGGAATAGGAGATTACCGACAAACTTGCCTGAATTAAATATTGATAATGTTATAATATCCCGATTACAAAATAGTAAGTTCCTTGGTGTTTTAATTAATGAAAATTTAGATTGGAATGGTCATATTTCTTCAATTTGTAAATCTCTTGCCATTGAAGTGTTGGTGTACTCATGAAACTTTAATTTACGTTTGCCTTGTAATGATTTATATATGTTATATAATATAGTATTGTTATGCCACATGTGAATTAGTATATGGGGGAATACATATAAAACTCACCTCACTAAATGATATATTCTCCAGAAGAAAGAAGTAAGAATTATTTAAAAATCCACTTGGTTTTACCCTAGCACCCCTCTCTTCAGACAGTTTCACATTTTACCAATTTATGAATTAATTGCTTTTAATTCTGTAACATTTATGTACTGTATACTAATTATTCAGATTATTACCAGCAAAATATTGTAATGTGTGTTTTGTTAACTCAAAACTTCACTCATATTGTACAGGACAGCGCCACCATTTGCATCACCCAACAGTTCGATGTACCTCCCCATGTAAGTTATACTGGTGTAAAGAAGTGTATAAAGTCTATAAAATCAAGTACTATAATTACTAAATGAAAACAAACTTTGTCGTAGATACCTTTTTAGAATATATGCCGCATAATTTTATGACAGTATTTTATATATTTTTTGGGGGGGGGGGTTTGTTATGCTATATTGAAAGTATTTGTATCATTATTATTTTATGTACTTATATTGATTATATTATAAAGATATAGGTGTAGATACATTCATGCACATTTTCTCCTAATGTGGATGTATGTGTGTGATTGTTGTGGCATGAGGTGTGGCAACATTGGTAGAGCGCGCACTTTCCAATCGTGAGATCCCGGGTTCGAACCCTGCCCACCGCGTTTGTCCTTCAGCAAGACAATTTATCCACTATTGCTGCTCTCTATACCCAGGTGTATACATGGGGACCGGTAGGAGGTGAAAGCCTTTATGTGAACGATCTTCTTAAACCCATGAGCGCTTGGAAGGAATGCTCCCCAGGGAGTGGAGATGGTGCACACAATGTGTGCTGGTTTGCATTGTATCCTATGACCGGGGTAATAATAGTGTAAAGCGCTATATAAGTAACTATATTATTATTGTTTACGAAATTGTTATTCATGTTTTTTGTTCTGTTTATTTGGAGGAATAAAATATGAACCAAAAAAAGAAGAAAAGATTGTGTGTGAAATTCATTGTGTGTGCGTTCTGTGTTTTTTCTTCTTCTTGTTATGGTATTGTATGTTTACCTTTATTGCATTTACTGGGCCATTTATTTACAAGCTTTGCTTTTTTAACGGTCCAAACCATAACATATTGTATGTTTGATTTGTAATTTGTAGTATTATGTTTTTTTAAAGTTAAAATCTGTGAAATGGCCTGTTTGATTGGAGGTTCGTGTGTTCAGGTGGTTGCACAGCCGCCCGGGGACCAGCCCATTACAAAATATAAATGTTAATTTAATTTTTATAAAACTGTTTTAAAGGGACTTAGGAACATTGTCCAAATCCTAAAAATCCAATTTGAATTCCAGCGGTTCCCTCATACCTTGTTGTATTCGTATTGACAATAAAATCATGGGACAGGTTTCGGTTTTTCAAATTTCCCTTTCGTTACAAAGATATGTACGATTGAAGTGTTCAGATAATAAAAACTCCGTTGGAGTTTTGAAACCGTGTACAAAGTGAGTGCAGTGAGTTAGTGAATATCACTTTGCATTTTTGCTCATTACTCGGCCATGCAACGTCCATTTGACTTGAAATTTTCACACAATACCCTGTGGACATACCAGATAACAACAATATACATTGCATCAACCATTCATCACTTTTTGCACATGTCAACAAAGTTACTATAGATCCCTTTAAGAAGAGGTGCTGCCCATCATAATGTCAAGGGTTTTCTTTACAAATATTGCTCAAAATAAACCACATGGGGCAACTGAGCGGGCATGGTGTGTACGTAGCACACTTGGTGAGCACTTTGGAAAGAAACGCATGGGGAGTAGGGGCTCGCTATTACGTCCCTGCCGGGGCCCAGGGGGCAGAGCCCCCGTTAGCACGTTAGAAATGTTAAGATTCTTAAGTGCACATTGCAAGCACCCTGATGGAAACCTGAACAAATCAATCAAGCGATACCCACATTGGTAATCCGGCCAGGACCAAGGGAGGGAGCCCCCGGAAGCTTTACAATTGTCGATATCAAGAACTTAGGATGTTGTTCATAATTATGTCAATACTTAAAATAGTTAGCCATTAAGTATACAGTAAGTTATATAATATATATCTCAATTGTAGTAGGCACATAGCGAGAAGTTCTGAATAAGTGTATACAGGGGACTGGGTCAGGTGGTCTTAATTGCAGTCCAGGGGGCACAGCCCCCGGAACGTTTTGGATTTAGGCAGTTTAGCACTCTCAAGATGTGGTTTAGTAAAGATGACTATTGTATCAACTTTCACATAATGAATGTCCCTTCAGTTTAATGTTATTTTATATTTCGAATTCCCAAATATTGGGGATGGGGGGGGGGGGGGGGGGGGGGGGGGGTCGGCCCATCCAGACGCCCATCCAGATAACGACTTTACCCTTGGATTTCAAGATTCAAGGCTCCCTTAAAATTTAGTGTATTTTTAGTGAAGCCATATATCGGGGAATTGTGGTGTGTGATGGATTGTATGTGTTGTTGTTGTTGTTGATGATGCAAACACATACGGCAGTCACCAGCACCCAATACAAAGTTCACTAATAGAAATAAAACAGTACAACGACTGAATAAAAGAATGTCCACACAAGTGATATAGAATTTGGATGACGTCATTAATGAGAGTAAAAACAAATGTCCGAAAGATGTATTGCACGGTGATTAATTAAAGTCCATGGTCATATAATTGATAGTTCAGTTGGCCTGAATGAAACGCGCGTCCGCGGAAGAGATGAGAACCAGAGTTCGAGGAGATGATCGATGAAATGAAGAAACGCGAGTGCTGCATGAAGAGAAGATCGACGATGTCGAGAACAGCAAAGAGTTCGAAGACGATGAAAGTGATGAACGCGAAGGCGCGGCGCGTAGAAAGAAGTCGATATTCGCAATATTCAGTTCCATCGTTGAACAAGCACGTACGATGTGGCTGCGATGATCTCCGGCGTGTTGCCGTGGAGAGAAGCTAGCCTAAACGCTGTGCTATAAACGTGTTCGTTAGATAAAACAAAAGATGATGAACAACGAATTGATGAAGGTCCGAAGGGCTCGGTAGATTAGAAGGATGATGATGTCGAAGAAGACTAAGAAGAAATGGTGATAGTTTAACGCCCCATGTCGGTCGGCGGACTCTGCCTTGATGTGAAGAAGAAATAGGGACGAATTGTAGCCCCGTATATACAATCCATGGTGGCCATCATGAGTTTAATGGTAACTCATATGGGTGAAGAAGAAAGAGCTAAATAGGTGTAGCTCGGGCGAATGATGAAGACAGAGTGAAGAAAGCATGGCTTGCTGTAAGTGAATGTGTAGAAGCCATGAGGTGCAGTGAGGATCGAACAAAGAGATCCTTATCAGCTGAGTGAAGTAAAAAGACCAAGCTAGGCAGGAAATGACTTCATCTTAAATGTAAACAAGATGAGGTAAAGTTTCACTAGCTGGTAGGCTACTGGTAGAGGATGAGATAACCACGCTGGAATGAATGGGCTGTTGTATGCATGGTTAGTCTGGTGTTCAGACTGTGAAGCGAGTCACTACATATTCATCCAAAATAAAACTATATAAGATGTAAATGGGTGCATAATTCAGTTACAAAGTAAAACAAAAAACACACTTCACATTCGGATACATCTGGAAAATCTGATAACGTAATAATTAATACATATATTTATAAACATAGAATAAATAATACACATTACAGAACAATGAGCGTGGTCAAAAGCGCATTTCATTCATATTATTGTGTCAGTAATACACCCCGATAACATGTGCTTTCACGGCGACACTCTTTTTTTTTTTTTTTTTGCTCCGGTCAGCCGGTGACGATTGCTCCGAGGCTTTTTCGCCATGTTTTTCTTTTTAAACGGGATCCCTTAATCATGACTAAAGAATCATGACTAATGATATGACGTATCGTTAGTCATGATTAAACCAAACTAACTCTTACGTTCACATACAAAGCCAATATTCCACAACAGCTGGCTTCCAGGTGCACCGAACATATCGTATAAGTGCGCAGTTTGCTACTGCGCAGTGTGTTGTCCTGTTCGCGCGAACGTTCACGTTAAGCCACGCCCAGTTAGTTACGAGTTAAAGCAAGCGACCGTCGTTCACACACGAACAGAGCGTGATTCTATAGTCAGCTCTCGTACGAAACGACGATAAAACCCGTGTTTCGTTAGTCATGACTAACGATACGTCGTTTTGTTAATCAGCGTTCAGACACATGAATTTCATCGTATAGCTAATCAGCAGCTGATTCTATAGTCAGCTGCTGATTATTTAGTCATGATTAAGGGATGACATTTTTGTGTGTGAACACGGGGTTTGTTGACATGTGCAAAAAGTGATGAATGGTTGATAAAATTTATATTGTTGTTTGATATGTCTACTGGGTCAACAAAGTTACTAGATCCCTTTAAACTATAAACATAAAATGGGACATGACATACCACACAAGCAGGCATTAACATTATAATATACAGTTTTCCAGTTTAGGAGAAAATAAAATAAAATAAAACTTATTAATTACAACGCATGATCAATCAAGAAGGATTATTTTCGTCTGAAAGACGATAATGATTGAAACACGATAATGATTTTTTCAAATCACATTACAACTATATGTTCCATACAAAAGGCCCTCTGTATTTGAGTGTTGTATAACGATAATTGGGCAAAGTTAAAGACTTCAAGTACAAACAAATAACCCGTTGTATTCATTCAAGAAAAGCTACTCAACTTTGTGCATTAAACATTGTTGTTGATTTATATAGATTTTCATTGTTGATTGATATTGCTTGTTCATGCGAAAGTATGACATGCTACACATATGCAGTATATTCAGTATATAATTATACGTAATTAAATAGCATGTCATTCATTATACATTTGTTATATTTTTTAATCGTAGTATTGCTTAATTATTTCAGGGGCCTTTCGAATCACAAGCCTTGCTTCCAAGATTGGCTCCTCCACATTTTCGTCGAAATTTATTTCATAATCTGTATGCATTTATATGTTATTAATTACTACTTTGATCAGCATATATGTATTAATTGTGTATCCTATGTTAAACAACCATTTTGTTACATATATCGCTTGAAATATTGATCCCATTATGTTGTGTACTGTTTGTTTTGAAAATGTGGAAATAAAATACGAATAAATTTGTTCAGTTATTATGCATTTGAGAATGTATCAAAATCAGACATTTTTTATTTAACAATATTGTACGAAATCACCCAAGTAAAATATCAGTCTTTTCCATGGTTAAAATATACTCCGCAAAAAAGAAACAGGACACTTGTTTAAGTTGAAATATTTCATATTTTATGTACGGTAAAGTGTACATTATCATACATCAAATTAAAGGAAATTTAGTCCTCTATAGGTAAGGATTAAATATAAAATGTAATCGTTCATGCATGAACTGCCATGGTCAATTAACAATAGCAAGGTCTGTTTTCAAAAATAACAAAAATAATGGAGGACCACAACTAAAATGATAGTAAGCGTTTCGCTTAAAACAAAATGTGCGGGGCAAGTAATTATGACATTACTTAACCTTATTGATATGAACATACCCTGAAAATACACATTTCCCAATAAAAACAGGGCCAGGTTATGAGAACATCAACATACTGGTCTATCTTTGAGGCATGAAACTTATCAGATTCATGTGTCCCCTGTAATTTTAACCATAGTAACCTAGAGAAATGACATGTTAGAGACTGTCCAACTGGTTGACCAAGGGTGACATCAGGTTTTTAAGATCTTTGGACTACGGTAGAATTCTTGAGAAGAAATTATACTAAGTTTCATGCTGAAATAAGGGCACAAAGTGTGGTTTCGACGAATAAACCTGTGTCATGGAATTCCCCATTTCGTTACATTTGGATAAAAATAAAACATATAACGTTCACAATTTGTCTTCATTTATACTTTTTTTTTATTGAGATGAAAATAAAAAATATCACATTTGTAATGAAAAATTATGCCATGTCATGGATATAGCGTTTAGACATGCTTATCAACATTTATCTGGCTGAGTTGAAGTTCCATTTTTGCTATTTTTGAAAACGGACCTTGCTGTGGTTAATTTACTGTGACAAGTCATGCATGAAAGATTTCATTTAAATTGTATGCCAATATAGAAGAGGGTCATTTTATCTTTAATTTTATATACAATATCATCTATGTTATCGTAAATTAATATGAAATATATTGTCTTAAATAAGTGTCCTGTTTCTTTTTTTGCGGAGTACTACATTGTTCCCATTAAAAACATAATTATATTTGTTAATATCTGCAATATTCCAGCATCCAGTTTGAATATACATCGTGGCAATTCTCAAGCAATGCTTATAATCACATTGGACATGATGTTGGATTGATGCTTGTTGAAATCATTGAATCACAACTATTAAACTAGTCCTTGTTTACATGAAATTAGTTCCAGTGTTCACATTGGACATGATGTTGGATTGATGCTTGTTGAATCACAACTATTAAACTAGTCCTTGTTTACATGAAAGTAGTTCCAGTGTTCACATTGGACATGATGTTGGATTGATGCTTGTTGAATCACAACTATTAAACTACTCCTTGTTTACATGAAAGTAGTTCCAGTGTCTGAAGAAGAAGACATTTCCGCCCTCAGTTTTAGTCGAGACCTCTGGACTCTTCAGGAACTCTAGGATGCGCTCTCTCAGATCGGAAGGGGCGCTGTTCCTGAACCCAGGACGAAATACCAATTGAAATTCTAATGGGTACCCATTGAATTCAATGCAAGGGTACCAATTGAATTCAATGGGTACCCATTGAAACCAATGGGTACCCATTGAAATTCTAATTGGTACCAATTGAATTCAATGGGTACCCATTGAAACTGATTTCAATGGGTACCCATTGGCATTGGTTTCAATGGGTACCAATTGAATTCAATGGGTACCCATTAAAACTGATTTCAATGGGTACCCACATGCATTGGTTTCAATGGGTACCAATTGAATTCAATGGGTACCCATTAAAACTGATTTCAATGGGTACCCATTGGCATCGGTTTCAATGGGTACCAATTGAATTTAATGGGTACCCATTGAATTCAATGGGTACCCATTAAAACTGATTTCAATGGGTACCCATTGGCATTGGTTTCAATGGGTACCCATTGAAACCAATGGGTACCCATTGAAACCAATGGGTACCCATTGAATCCAATGGGTACCCATTGAAACCATTTGGCGGTCTGATTTCAACCAAAAAAAACACAAAATATGAATAAATATTAATGTGAAGTAAAATTCTTTCGTTATTCATGTGTCAATCGTTAGTGTTTTATGTAAGAATTATTATGACAAACTTTGCATCACATGTTTACCTTGTCATACCATTAGTTTTCTATTGAATTTGACTTGATTTTTTTTTATAACCACTTTTTATGTATACTGCACATGTGATATATATATACGCGCCATGCTGTATATGTATAAATTAATTCCTAACCTGGCACAGCCAGATTGCACTTAGGAATTTTGAATAGACCAGTTGTGTGTTATTATACATTGACACCAATGTACAACATGTCTCATGTACATGTACGTCCAAATTGCCAACCACTTTCAATTGGGAATGTCAATTTGTTTCCAATTTGGAATTTTCAATTGGTAATTTCAATTGGTACCCATTGGATTCAATTGGTAATTTCAATTGGTAATTTCAATTGGTACCCATTGGATTCAATTGGTAATTTCAATTGGTATTTGTTTCATTTTCCATATACTTTTCAATTGGTAATTTTCAATTGGTAATTTCAATTGGTAATTTCAATTGGTTTTTCGTCCTGGGAAGTCTTTGGTGTGGGTCATGAAGTCAAGGACATCGTTGCCTTCCACTGAAGTCTTGTCAAAGACGGCAGCGGCGCGGGTGTAGAGAGGGATCTGACCAGTGGAGTAGGGAAGGTTAAGGTTGTCCAGCTCTGATCGCACATCGGCATCGGTTAACACACGACGGCCTGGATTGCCCCTGTACTCTGCCATCTTAGTCCAAATCCTTAGTGACGCACTCTCTCCTATAATATAGGGAATGAGGGTCAGACAAAAAACGTACCCGTAACTCATCATGCAAAATGCATTGTATTTTTAGTCAGATGCAATCAAATATTGCACAATGTTTCATTTCCAAGAAACTTACCAGTAGAACAGAACATAACACAATATATCAGATGAACAAAACACACCTTTCTAGATAAAAAGACAATAACATATACCAGACGACAACAAATAGCCCTTACTTTGTCAGATGTAACCTTTACAGTAACATATGAACAAACAAAACCCAACTTACGAGATGTAATAACGATGAACAGCAAGCCACCTTCTTCTAGCATGTCGTAGTTCTTGTTGATGGTTTCCTTTAAATCCTGGACGTAGTACAGCATGTGGATCGCAGTCACCAGGTGGAATCGGTCCTCAGTCCTCTCAGACTGTTGACTGGCGCCCTCGGTGATTTCATCCAGGTATTCATCGGACGTCTGTTGCCGCCAGTGGAACGTGATGCCTTCAAGTGCATCACCTGACTCCAGGACGCGCTTCCGGAAATGATCCAACTGCGAGAGCGACGGCTCGACGACGGTGTTGCTGATCTTCGGAAAGGATGGGAGAAGCCGCTTCAGGATTGCGCAGTCAACTTCCCCTGGAGGATTGCGAACCACACAATTGAAGGACAATAATTCGTTGCCGAGAAGAATTATATCGCAGCCACAATTAAACTTATCTTAGTGATTATTTAATTAAATGATTTAACATTAATTTGGATTTGACTCGGTAGAATGAACGTCGAGAAAAATTATTAGTGATAAGGTTAAATTTCTTGTACCTTTGTTGACATGTTCAAAAGGTGATGAATGGTTGATGCAATGTATGTTTTCGTTATCTGATATGTCCACAGGGTATTGTGCGATTATTTCAAGTTAAATGGACGTTATATGCCCGAATAATGAGCAAACATGCAAATTGATATTCATTAACAGCATTGCACTGATTTTTTTTACACGGTTACGACTATCCAGTGGATAGTTTAACATCTGAACACTTCAATCGTAAATATATGTTTAATGGGGAAATTCGACAAACTGAAACCTGTCCCATGCAATGTTACAGATCCCTTTAAATTTAAAGATACACATCAGGCCTAACATTCTACCAATAAGCGTTATCATTCAGTCACGCTACGCCATGGCGGCGCAATGTAAAAATCCCATCGCTGGCAGGTATTTCCGAGGTACATTTATTGCCTACGCTACGGTCTCTAGATCGATAACTAAATTACACACCATCGCCACTGCCGACAGACAGAACCTTCAGCGGATTTGGCTTCCGAGTAATCGCCTCAAGTCTCTGGATTGATCCTTTGATGCACGCCTCGGCAACCAGCTCGGAGACGCTGTCCGTCTTGCTCGCATCTGACTGGGATGTCGAGCAGCATGACGACTGGGTGTAGGTCTGGTAGACCTTTGCGTAGTGATCGGGTGCGTCGTTCAGGTCAACCATCTCCTCTACTTTGCGTGACATTGCCATTGAGATGGAAGTCCAACCTGGAAGATTTGAAAAAACACCAATTTCAAATTAAGATGATGAATGGAACTATCAAAATTAATGTTGAGCAAAATTGGTCATGGAATGAGACAACATTCACAATGACTTCACAATATAGTGAATAAATGTCCATGCTTTCTGGTCATTCCCTTTCGCTGAGCAATTCAGTAGCAAGAGCCGGGAGCTGGACTGGTATCTCAATGGTAAGAGCAAGGGGTAAGATGAAATATATTTATTAGTTTGTGTTAATTAAAATCACTGTCACTTAAAGAGTTAATTTCACATGCTTACCATGATTATTAGACGCTATATATTGAAGTTGTGTGTGAGTGAAAAGTGAGTATAGTAGCATGCAATTATGTTGTAAAGTTCCCCATTCTAGCATTAGGTGATTCTGTCGTTAGTTTGATTTCCACCATCGTGGTAATCAACTCGGTCACATTCTTATCAGTTTCTGACAGTTCTGTCACTACTTTCAACAATCCAAGCTGTGTTAACTGCCCCCCCCCCCCCCGGGCTGCCCCCCCCCCCCGAGGCCCAGTGCTATCACAGCGAGAGGGGCAAGTGATAAGAAAGTGTCAACACTGATACAAAATCTCCTGGATGCAGGCTTGAGAGCGGAAAACTCGCACCGCTTGTCAGGCCCTCATAAGCGGTTTTCAGCAAGCGATAAAATTACGTAATGGTGTGTAGAAATGGTTGGACCGATCAGCTAGGACAGATTATTGATCAATCAGTGAGCGGATCGGATGGGTGTAGTCTATACCTTTAGCAGATGACTTCAAGTATCCAAGAGAAGCCCCTTATTAGGCGATGTTAGAGCCAAGTATCTTGTGTATGTCGGTCCACCTCCGATCCCCCAGAAGAAAGAAGCAAGAAACCTCGGACACGTGGCCATGCACACAATTAAGGAATGATGAACTTGAGAGGAACTCTGGAAGAATTATACTGGAGAAAAGAAGTGGAACTATTACCATGAAGAGCAGAAGCAAAACTTCTGGACAGGAATATTGAATATCAGAACCGAGGACTGAGGAAGAAACGGCGAGGAGATTGATGAAGTGGACCCTGTATGCCCGCTGCGTTGTCCTTTAGCAAGACAATAAATCCACATTGCTGCTCTTTATACCCAGACCTGTGTGTAAATGAGTACCTGCTGGTGAAAAAAAACAGCCTGGTGTATGCACCTCTATGGTTGTCCGCGGCTAGTATGCTCCACAGGGAGTTGAGAATGTGTACAAGATCATTGTGTGGACGGTTTGAACTGTATCAACTGACCAGGGATAATATGAAAGCGTTTAGAAGCTGTTCTGCATTATGCGTTTTTTCAATACGTTATATTATATCATTATTATTATTAAGAAAGATATACTCAGTTATACGAACAGACGAAAGTAATAGAATATATTGATCAGTCCAACTGACGTGGAAACAATGAACTACAATACTTCTAGTCCCCTTTATCACTATCTCCCTCTTATAGGAATAATTCTACCCACCGCGTACAGTTCATAAATAGGTACTTCCGACATGCTCGCCAATGACAGCTGAACTCCCATCTGCTCCTCGGAGACCAACATCACCCCCCCCCCCCCCCCACCCCACCCTACCACCACACCACCACACCAACCCACTTATCTGGTGACTGTGATTACATTTTTAAGAAAACATCACCAACATGAAAACGAGCACTCGACTCCTGACATTTGATATGTTTGGCAGGCAGACTTTGTTTTCTCTCTTACCAGTCTATGCAGCAAGTGTGGTTGGATCAGCTAGCAGGCATACTAACCAGACATGCGATATGTGAAGAGATTTCATATGAAATATGAAATTTGTGTACAGTCAGCTCCATGAATCTACTCACAAACCGTGGTTGATACAAATCATTACCTAGCTAGAAGGGAAACGCGTTTCGAGTACGATCGAGTCCTTTAAATAATAAGAACGATCCTGCGATGTGCATTGTAATAATTATGCATTATAATAATATTTCCATGTTGTACGTTTTGAAAACAGATCAAAGCGGATACGCCTACAACGTGATTGAGACCCGACCCACGTACGATATAATTATAGGACCGCTTTGCGACAAACGACCAAAGTCCAAATTGTACGCATGATTATTATAATTCACCTCAGCTTTTACAATTGCTTACATGGGTATTTTATTTTAATCAGTATGGTATTTGTATTTGTATTGGGGTACGACCAGTGGCGTAGACAGGTTCTTACACCTAGGGGGATGAAAATTTTCCCCGGCCGAGACCACGTGCCATAATGTTTCGAGACCCCGAGAGAATTGGGGCAAAATTGGGCAAAGACCTAAGGGGGCTCACGATTTTTTTTTTGTGCAGGGGCTCATGCCCAACCACACTCACAGGGTTGCCAACTTTGAGCCGGGTGAGAGTGAGATAATGCGAGGGAGCGAAGCGACTGAGTGGGGGGAGGGTGTGGGAGGGGGTGTCACCCCTCCCACCGTAGGGAGCTTTTGCATTTTTGGACTTGAAATTGTGCAATCTGGTGCATACCTAGATAGGAAATCTGGGAAAGCGTGTTATGATTTGGAGGAGGGTGTGGGAGGGGGGTGTCCCCCCTCCCACGGTAAGGAGCTTTTGCATTTTTGGACTTGAAACTGTGCAATCTGGTGCAAACCTAGATAGGAAATTCGGGAGTAAGATTGACTGTGTAGTGACTCTATTCACCTATCACAGTCTGAATATTAGACTAACACTGATCGCTGTACACAGCTGATTCATATACCAACTCCACCAAGGAGGGGTTATCTCATCTTCTACCAGTACCAGTGAAACTTTACCTCATCTTGTTTACATTTAAGATGAAGTCATTTCCTGCCTAGCTTGGTCTTGTTTTACTTCACTGAGATAAACATCTCTTTGTCTACTGGACCTTGTGGCTTTTTACTGCATGCACTCTAGCACATGCAAGCCATGCTTTCTCACTCTCTACACTAGCTTTCATCCGAGCAACACCTATTTTAGCTCTTTCTTCTTCACCCATATGAGTCACCATTAGACTCATGATGGCCACCATGAATTGTATTTACGGGGTTACAATTCATGCCTTTTTCTTCTTCTCACCAAGGGAGAGTCCGCCGACCGACATGGGGCGTTAAATCATCAACCATTCCTTTTCGTCTTCTTCGACATCATCATCCTTCTCAGCTACCGAGCCCTTCGGACCTTCATTACTTCTCCGCTCTTCATAATTTGTGTTTTATCTAACGGACACGTTTATAGCACAGCGTTTAGGCTGTATAGCTTCTCTCCACGGCAACACGCCGGAGATCATAGCAGCCACATCGTGCGTGCTTGTTCAACGATGGAACTGAATATTGAATATCGACCTTTTTCCACGCACCTTCGCGTTCATCATCTTCGAACTCCTGTTCTCGACATCGTCTTCTTCACGCACGCTCGCGTTTCATCGTTTTCATCGATCATCTCTCATCTCTTCCGCGGACGGCATTTCATTCAGGCCAACTGAACTTTATAACCATGGACTTTAATTAATCATCGTGCAATAGATCTTTCGGACATTTGTTTTTACTTTCAATAATGACGTCATCCAAATTCTACATCACTTGTGTGGACATTCTTTTATTCAGTCGTTGCAACTGTCTTATTTCTATTAGTGAACTTTGTATTGGGTGCTGGTGACTGCCTTATGTGTATGCTTCATCAACAACAACAACAACACATACAATCTATCACTCACCACAATCTCCCCGATATCTCTTATCACTAAAGTGGTGACCCCGACGTGATTGAGCCCGTTGCGGATATCGAGATCGACGACGACATCGACCTCGAAAATGGACTTTATCATTCGTCAACAAATTTCTTCCATACAAGTTTAACTTCTTTCTTTATTTGGACATTTCTCGCATCATCTTCACGTGTATCATCAATGTTCATCGAGTCCTACTTTTCATCCCTCGTCATCGACATCGATCGTTTCAACCTTTCAACAATCTAGGAGGAGGCTCCTGTAGTGACTCTATTCACCTATCACAGTCTGAATATTAGACTAACACTGATCGCTGTACACAGCTGATTCATATACCAACTCCACCAAGGAGGGGTTATCTCATCTTCTACCAGTACCAGTGAAACTTTACCTCATCTTGTTTACATTTAAGATGAAGTCATTTCCTGCCTAGCTTGGTCTTGTTTTACTTCACTGAGATAAACATCTCTTTGTCTACTGGACCTTGTGGCTTTTTACTGCATGCACTCTAGCACATGCAAGCCATGCTTTCTCACTCTCTACACTAGCTTTCATCCGAGCAACACCTATTTTAGCTCTTTCTTCTTCACCCATATGAGTCACCATTAGACTCATGATGGCCACCATGAATTGTATTTACGGGGTTACAATTCATGCCTTTTTCTTCTTCTCACCAAGGGAGAGTCCGCCGACCGACATGGGGCGTTAAATCATCAACCATTCCTTTTCGTCTTCTTCGACATCATCATCCTTCTCAGCTACCGAGCCCTTCGGACCTTCATTACTTCTCCGCTCTTCATAATTTGTGTTTTATCTAACGGACACGTTTATAGCACAGCGTTTAGGCTGTATAGCTTCTCTCCACGGCAACACGCCGGAGATCATAGCAGCCACATCGTGCGTGCTTGTTCAACGATGGAACTGAATATTGAATATCGACCTTTTTCCACGCACCTTCGCGTTCATCATCTTCGAACTCCTGTTCTCGACATCGTCTTCTTCACGCACGCTCGCGTTTCATCGTTTTCATCGATCATCTCTCATCTCTTCCGCGGACGGCATTTCATTCAGGCCAACTGAACTTTATAACCATGGACTTTAATTAATCATCGTGCAATAGATCTTTCGGACATTTGTTTTTACTTTCAATAATGACGTCATCCAAATTCTACATCACTTGTGTGGACATTCTTTTATTCAGTCGTTGCAACTGTCTTATTTCTATTAGTGAACTTTGTATTGGGTGCTGGTGACTGCCTTATGTGTATGCTTCATCAACAACAACAACAACACATACAATCTATCACTCACCACAATCTCCCCGATATCTCTTATCACTAAAACTGTATCTAGGAAAGCGTGTCCCAGGTCGAAAAAACAGTTGGAAACCAGTTCCCAACTGGTACCAGTTGGAACTGATACCAGTTGATATACCAGTTGGCCAACTGGTTTCAATATGGAAATTGGTACACTGGAATCAACTGGAACCAGTAAAGAATCCAGTAATATATACCAGTACAATCCAGTAAGAACCAGTAAGAAACCAGTAAGATTGACCAGTAAGAGCCCAGTAACAAACCAGTAATATATACCAGTAAGAATCCAGTAAGAACCAGTAAGAATCCAGTACGAACCAGTAAGAATCCAGTAAGAACCAGTAAGACTGACCAGTAAGACTGACCAGTAAGAGCCCAGTAAGAAACCAGTAATATATACCAGTAAGAATCCAGTAAGAACCAATAAAAAAACCAGTAAGATTGACCAATAAGAGCCCAGTAAGAAACCAGTGATAGATACCAGTACGAATCCAGTAAGAACCAGTAAGAATCCAGTAAGAACCAGTAAGAATCCAGTAAGAATCCAGTAAGAACCAGTAAGACTGACCAGTAAGACTAACCAGTAAGAGCCCAGTAAGAAACCAGTAATATATACCAGTAAGAATCCAGTAAGAACCAATAAGAAACCAGTAAGATTGACCAATAAGAGCCCAGTAAGAAACCAGTGATAGATACCAGTACGAATCCAGTAAGAACCAGTAAGAATCCAGTAAGAACCAGTAAGAATCCAGTAATAACCAGTAAGAGCCCAGTAAGCAACAAGTAATAGATACCAGTTAGAATCCACTCAAACCAGTAAGACTGACCAGTAAACGCCCAGTAAGAATCCAGTATGAACCAGAAGAGACCAGCAGAACCCAGTAATGACCAGTTGAAAACCAGCAAGAAACCTGCAGGAACACAGTAAAACGCGATTAAAAAAAACCAGTAGATTTACCGGTGTCGATGCAATTGTGAATATTATGGGAATTAAGTATGTAGGACTATTGTTCGTTTGTTGTTGCATGTATGTGTTTCAATTTACTCATTTCATTCAAGGTAATTCACATCTCTTTAAAATAGACTATTATAACAGTCTATTTAACTAATTTGACTCTTTAAAACACCCGACAGGAGTACATCAATTTGACAGCATGCAGTCTGATTTATTTAACACTGTTTGAAATTACATCATAATATTAATGAGGCTTGTCTGATCATCGTGTCCATCATCCCTTTGTAAAAGAATGTCCACACTTATGTATGTTTGTTAACAATACTATTTTAAAAATAGTTATTGGTATTGTCAACAAAAAGACATAAGTGTGGACATTCGTTTACAAAGGGATGATGGACAAGAAGATCAAACAAGCCTTATTAATATTATGATATAATTTCAAACAGTGTTTAATAAATCAGACTGCATGCTGTCAAATTGATTTACTCGGGTGTTTTAAAGAGTCAAATTAGTTTGAATTCCAAAAAGACGCGAGAAAGCAAGAGCTATATTGCTGGCTGATAATATGTTGATCCATCCATTATCCATGATCAGCGAGCACGTTGTAGCAGCGAACATAATGGCGAAGATGTTATAAAGAAACAATCTCCTTGGCCTGAAGTACTGTGAAAGTGATGCATACAAATCATGCGCATTGAAGACCACAACAATTAATGCTTGGAAGTGTAGTACTAGAATTAAATGATCAGTGCTAAACAAGACAAGGAAGCAACAGTTAAATAACATCCATATATACTGTATAGCTATAGCATGATTATGTAGAGAGCTAGTATAAAAGACAGTGTTTCTTGGTTTAGCAGTGCACCATGCAATGGCCGCTAGTACTGTGTGTGGTAGTCTCTTTGGTCATAGAGCTGTAGTATCTATGCCTGTACGTTTGCAGTGTATATAGAGTGCACTGCACGTGCACTGTGCATGGTATGCTGGTATGCATGGTTGCACACACACACACACACACAGAGCGCGGGCCGGATGGGCGGGAACTGATAAGGGAACAAAGGACTCCCATATAAGGAAGTCAGTGCAGTGGACCATGTTTGGACAGCTGTTCAGAACCCTTGCAAATGCATGCGCATAGGCATAATGCTATACATGTATACCAGTATGTACATGCAGTATAATTTACACATTGTGCATCAGGTTGTCGACAAATTATTAGTCCTACATCAAAGTGGCTGGAGGAATGTTCGTTTTCCATGGGTAATCATGGATAAGTTGAATGTAGCATCCTTTATTATGTGTTATTAGCTTGGTGCTTCAAAAATATATAATTCATATCAAATATCATATTAAAAAACTGGTGTCAGCAACTGATACACTTAGTTATATCATGGACCCTACTATCATGATGTAACTAAGTGTACCAGTTGCTGACACCACTTTTTTAATATGATATTTTATATGAATGATATATTTTTGAAGCACCAAACACAATCACACAGAATAAAGGATGCTACATTTAGCTTATCCACGATCCCATGGCAGTAGGGTCAATGCATGATTATATGATATTCCAGTAATGACAACTAGGTACTACTGGAATAAACTAGTACACAAGTTCCAATTCGACTAACTGGTACGCCTAGTTGTCATTACTGGAATACCATATGTCATGCAAGTTTAATACCAGTTAAAACCATTAAG
>JBAMJV010013418.1:0-23584 GCA_037951105.1 Echinarachnius parma
TTTGTCATGAATTGGAATGGCTCAATGGCACTGTCGTGATACAAGTCATCTAGGAAATCAGGGGTGTCGATCCGTTTTTGAGATTGGGGGGGCGAAATTTGAAAATTTTTCCAGAGTGACCACTGAGAGAGCTAAAAGCCCCACATTGGCATGCCCGGAAGTTTTATTATGCGATCATTGAAAGTGTCTTGATGGCTCGAAGACCTGACTTTGGGGGGCACCCACATTTGGGGACAATAATGGGGGTCCAGGGGGCGAAGCCCCCGGAAGCTTTTAGATTTCAGACATTTGCTCCTAGCATGGGTGTTAAAATTGTATAAAATAGTGAACCTACTCATAACGTATTTTTAAAGGGCATAGCGAGGAAAAGACTGAGCCTTGCGTGAGATGGATCCACGTGATCATGTATACTATAGAGCCATCGATATAGTCTACTCTAGGGCATTGGGCTCCCATGAAACTAAGCAAGGGCGTCAACAATTTCTCAAAAGTGTAGGGGAGACATTGCGAGGAAGCGAAGCGACCGAGCGGGGGGAGGGTGTGGGAGGGGGTGTCCCCCTCCCACAGTAGGGAGCTTTTGTATTTTGGGGCGTGAAATTGTGCGATTTGGTGCACACCTGAGACAGAAATTTCACGTAATATGAAGTATATAGGTATGGAACCAAACATACATAATGAAAAAAGGGAGGGGGACAATCTGCTCCTTTTTCAAATGTGGGGGGACATGATATTCCAATTTTGATTTGCGTTCAGCGCATATGTACCGAGATTATTTTATTTTCTGTGACGGTGTGCTATCTATATATAGATGAAGGTTTAATAAACTTCGTTTGAGGTGTGCGTTTGAGAAATTACGCTGCCCAACACATTTCAAAAGGTGAGTTCCCGTAACCCAAATGAAACTTGCAATATGAGAAACTGTATGCACGCGAAGCGCGCGGCAAAAAAAGAGATTTACAGTCCTTTTCAAACTAAAAAAACGGCTATTTTGAAGATTAATTATTGATAAATGTGTCTTTCCCCTCTTTGGTATTATATCACTCGATTTTTTTATTCCTCATTTTCGGAATTATTGGGGGGGCGAAATGATATGTTCGCCCCCCCAATATTTTCATTGGGGGGGGCGACCGCCCCCCCTGCCCCCCCAGGATCGACACCCCTGTAGGAAATATAATCATAATAATGATAATGAATCATGCAAATGTGATGATGAATAATGATGATTATGATGATGATTTTTCACTAAATTCAAAACACATTCTGGAAGGCATTTCAATTCAATCATACATATCTCCATAATTAGGGAGACATTTGACAAATCAAAACCCATTTCATGCTGTTGTTACAATTTAGAAAAACAACTAGGTATATTTTTAAAAGGGAAATGTGGAAGCTGCAAATGAATTTGGTTGAATTTGACAAAGGTAATGGGTCACTTTAAAAATTACAGGATTTAAAACAGATTTGGGTCATCCAATTATATTGAAATTTGTTTCATAGACTAAGTTTAACACAATACATCATGTAACTGCTAAAGGTTACATACAGCCTGATAAAGCAAACAAACATGAGGAAATTATAATTTACATTGAACTTTGCGCAAATTATATACCCTATAAAAACTAATGTGCATAATAAAACACTAAATAATTGTGCCAATAGCTTCAATCAACACATCTAAATTGATATTATTTCCTTTTGAAATTTCCATTCAACCACAATGCCAAGATTTCTTTTAAACCTTCCCCAAACAAATAACACACTATAAAACTGTGTTAAGGGGGCCAGTCTGGTAAAAAAAAAAATCTATCAATTTTTTTAATTTTCAGATCAAAATAATCTGTGAAGTGTAAGCTTTCAGAATATACCTACTTTATGGGGTACAGATAATTACTTCTATGCTTAATTAAGGTTTAATTAATTGGCGTCGACCCTAAAATACACCGAAAAGTGCTCCTTCCAAAATCAGAATTACATATACCTATATATAATGTGATGAATTATATCTGTGTTAAAATATAGGTTTTACAAAATTGGCAGTAACATTTGTTGTCATGCAACAAACAATACTATGATGGCTTTTGCACATACATACCTCACAAGCAACATTATTTGAATTTCTGTTTTTTCTTTGAAATATGCAAATTTTATGTAAATGATGGAAAAAAAAATCACATAAAAGTGCCTTGATATTGTAATCACAATTACAGTAGTAGTAGAAAGAACAAGCACTATAATAATATTCATGTCCTTGAGAAATTTGCATATAATTTGCATAATTAATGAGATAATTAAATTTCTCAAAAAGGTTTAGATTCTCCATTGTCTCAGCTTTCCAGAAATATATGGTTTATAGGAGTTTACTTAATCAAGTAATGATTTATTCAGTATTCTTTATCAACTTGCATTTCACTGTATTTTACCAGACTGGCCCCCTTAATTATTTACTGTCAACTGTCATGCACATACTTCAGGTTCAACATTATAACTTAATGTAAGTTATCCGATCTAATTATTTCTTGTTTTCCTTTAACCTTGAAACAAGACAGACAATGGCTTTGAACAGTGGTAACATCACAGGACATTGTCATTGGTGAAATATCCACAGTCTAATGTATATGAATTAATGGCTTGGCAATACCAAAGTAACGATGAATATAATCAAGATTATGATATCTAGGATTCTGCTTTCAAGAGGGCATTGCCTGGGTTTTTTTTTTTTTTTTTTTTTTTTTTTTTGGGGGGGTACTCCCTATACATGGTACTATAGGTATGTGCCCCCCTCAATACCCCCCTTTTCAGCTCAATTTTTTGTTTCGGAGACCCCCAAAATCCTTAAATCCTAGATATTGACAGCCTCCGACAGTAAAATTGAACACCCGCCGGAGATCCCCCTTACAAACGCGGCGATCCATCCCGGAGCCCCTACATTGGCACCCTGGGGAGGCACATACCTACCCAAATTTTGGTGAAGTGCTCCCCCCCCCTAACCCTAACCCTAACCCCCCCCCCCCCCCCCCCCCCCCCGGGGCATTGCATGTAGTACACTACCTTGAACCCTTTAACCTGTTCATTTTCCCCCCTCATAACAGAGTCAAAGCCATAATACAAGGCTCGACACTCGCACTGGCCCGCTGACCCGGGGCCAGTGAAATTGCACTTGGGGCCAGCAAAATGTATAAAAGTCATGTATAAAAGTCATATTTTGGTGGCCCGATCGGGCAAGCAGATTTTAACCCGACATTGACAAAATAAAAAAATCTTGTTCTCTTTTATGTCATGCTTCATATGTAATCACAGGATTGATAAGGAAAGAGTGATATTTTGAATAGTAAAAAAGCTCATGAAATACAATTTGGGCCAGTAAATTTTCTTTAGGGCCACCAGAATAGGGGAAAAACTATTTCACTGCCCGACCGGGCCACTGACTGAAAAGGTGAGTGTGGAGCCCTGCATAATATTTTCACAGACCTTTTGCAAGCATAGACTTTGAACTGATCTTATTAACCCGTTGCCTACGAGTTATGAAATCCCTATTGACTTTGTACACAACCCACTCGGTTCCATGGTCAAGGGGTTAATGTTTGAAATATCGCACATGATGACAATGAATTAACCATTGTGTACCTTTAAAACCCACATATAACATAATTGGACTTTATACAACTAACGAATGGGCTTCTTGTGATAGTCAAATCTATTACCGAGGTGGGCTCAAAATGATTATTACACGTAGCGTAGCTGAGGGTAATAGTCATTTTGAGCCCACCGAGGTAATAGATTGCCTATCACAATCAGCACATTCGTTAGTTGTTTTATATCACTCATCAATATCAGTGATTGTGTTCAGCTTATAGCAAAATAAGTGATAATCTCGGTCACATGATTGCGCGGGGATTGCGCGTGTTGTCCAAAACTATCATTTGTCAAATACAATGTAAAACGATCTTATGAGGGATATAATATAGTTCATTCCTAAATATTTGCTTCTCCTGCTATGGCAAGGTCAAGGATTCTATTAAATGAACTTTGCACGAGTGTGAATAAACATGGGTGTAAATTGGGTGGAGACCTCTCAATAGCCGTGTCACACACAATTGTCTAGATAATTCACCTACGTATTTGACAGACAGGTGGCAGACGGGCTACGAATTATCTAGATATATCAATTATCTAGATAATTTGTCCGTGTGTGGCACCGACTATTGATCTGATTTCAACATTACCAGATCACGTACCTTTATTTGTACATTCTCTTAACAAAGCATATTACTTTGACATGAGACCATAAATATGTTTTACACTAGGCTTACATTAATTAATTGGTATATTAAACCTAATCAAGACTATTTGATGCTTTCTCCATAGACCCAATCACCCAAGCCTGTGTATTTTCAAGACCAGGGTCCCATTGCATAAAGAGATACAATCAATTGTAAGTTACAATTAATTGTAAGTAAGATCATGTGTTCTAAATGCACAAATCTGATTGGTTGAAAAGCCCAAAGTTTCTGACTTACAATCAATCGTAACTTACAATCGATTGTATCTTTTTCTGCAATGGGGCCCAGGTCTGAATAAGATTTTATTGAACTTAATTATCTATATATTCACAAAAATAATGACCAGCATTTCTTACACAGTCAACCGGTGGGGGCACAGGGTTAACTAACCCTAACCCCCCCCCCCCCCCCCCCCCACCAAAAGTCCTAGAAATGTACTAAAGAAGTTGTCTTTGTAGATTGAAATTGATTGCCACATTCAAGCCACTCCATACTATTTGATTTTGATACATCACACTTTCGCCATAGAACAAAGCCCGCATATTTTCAAACCAACAGATTAAGACTTGATGATGCGCACAGCTTTCACCTCACGGAACAAAGCCCGCATATTTTCAAACCAACAGATTAAGACTTGATGATGATCACCAGTAATAACCCGAGTTTCTCAGATTTCAACGCACAGCTTTCACCACGGAACAAAGCCCGCATATTTTCCAGACCAACGTGTTAAGACTTGATGATAATGATGACCATAATTACCTGAGTTCCTAAGGTAGTCTGCTGGTGGGGTGCAGGGTCCCTGGCATTGGCCTGGATGGACCTGACACTCCCCTATCTCTCCCTCCCCGACTCGCTCTTTCAGGGCTCGGATGGAAGGATCAAACCGTCTGTAAGTATAGACGTAACTCGTAAGGTCAATATGACACGTGTACAGATAATACAAGACCAAATCAAAACATACATGTAGAGGAAATTGACCAGAAATATATTGAATAACAAACATTAGCAAAGAAAAATGGGCTTCTCCAAGAATCAAACCCGAGACCTCCGGCTGCTAGACTGGTGCACCATTGAGCCACAAAGACCCTTGTATGGGGATACAGTACTCCAGAAACCCTTTTCATTGCTCATAATAGTCTATAGAAACCTGACACTAAACAAAGGATCTGAGGGGTGTTTCACAAAGTTTCTGAGTTGAAATAACCTCTATAGTTGGACCTAACAATTATGAAAAGCCATTTGTAGCCTTAGAATAAAACATATTAAATTAAAGCAACAAAACAAAATACAAGAAATTTGAAATTTCAAGCAAAAATTGATATCAATAACTTCAAGGGTCCTTGATAATAACAAATAACAAACTAAGTACTTGCCTAACTTTGCAAACAGGTAGAAAAGTTGAATTTCTAGCGTTATAAATACATTTCATTTTATCAAATACAAAATATAAACAACTATTTGCTTTTTTAAACAGGTTATTTTTCAATAGGCAAGTTAGCTGCTACATATATATAGACAGGTGGCAGCTATGACAGGTTTAACTGTACCTGTTTAACCCACAGAATAGGATCTGTCCCACAGTCTCTGCCTTCTGGTAACATTCAATCACACTCGGTAGGTCAGGGGTTAGTGGCTTCTCACAGAATACGGCTTTGCCTGCCAAAAAAACAAGCAAACATTCATTACAATATAAACAATAATTAAATCATGTAAAATTGTGCATGTTGGTAAAAACAAACGAAATGCTCATGTGACAGGATCTAACCAATCAAATTACTGAATTTACCGGAGTGGTTTAATAACATAAATCAATAAATAAAGCGCATATAAATGTTCTTATTTACTGAGTGGACTGGAAAATGTGCACTTTGTGTGCTGGATTGATTGCAGTGTGTATCTGAAGACAGGGGTAAAGATAATGATATGCTCCGACTGTCGAAAGATGAAATGTGTGCTTTATAATATGTATATGTCAGTAGCCACCATTAGTATTACTATTAATAATTTGTTGATTAACATAACGCATATTATGATTGATAAACATCTCTAAGCGCTTAACATTATCTGACCGGTCATTGATCAATCCGCACAAGTTGTGCACTTTTTGCTCGCTTTGGAGCAATGCACCCATCAAATACAACAAATGAAATGAAATCAGTAAATAGGGAGGTAGCAAAGTTATGCATGGGATTCTAACATGCACAGCTTGTCAGTTTCCATGTTATATGTTATATGTTCCATGATATACATACATCTATGTTCCATGTTATATGTTCCATGTTATATATTCCATGTTATATGTTCCATGTTATATGTTCCATGCTATATATTCCATGTTATATATTCCATGTTATATGTTCCATGTTATGTTCCATGCTATATATTCCATGATATATGTTCCATATTATATGTTCCATGTTATATGTTCCATGCTATATATTCCATGTTATATATTCCATGTTATATGTTCCATGTTATGTTCCATGCTATATATTCCATGATATATGTTCCATATTATATGTTCCATGTTATATGTTCCATGTTATATGTTCCATGTTATATGTTATATATTCCATGATATATATTCCATATTATATGTTCCGTGTAATATGTTCCATGTTATATATTCTATGTTATATGTTTCATGTTATATATTCCATGTTATATGTTCCATGTTATATGTTCCATATTATATGTTGCATGATATATGTTCCATGTTATATGTTCCATGTTATATGTTCTATGTTATATGTTCCATTATAGGTTCCATGATATGTATTCCATATTATATGTTCCATGTTATATGTACCATGTTATATGTAATATGTTCCATGTTATACAGGGTGTCTCAGAAAGAATGCAACACCTACGATCGTTAATTTCATCAACACCATCGACCAAATGTCTTCTTTTTTTTATTGGGTAGAACATTCTTTTTCCAACAAAATGATGCCATGAGCATTGATTTTGGGTAAGGCGTTTGGATCCTACGGCCATTTTTCTGAGGCAATGTTGTTTCCTTAATTCGCTACTTTTTCGTCTCCAGCGATCCTCTGAACACCGAGACATTCTCGCCCCACGGCCTGCCATAGGATTAGCTGGACAGAATAACCGCATGACTGCTCTCCCTTTGATAAGGAAGACAATGTGAGCCATTCTTCTGTACAGCTAATTTAGGAAGCGACATTGCCTCAGATAAATGGCCCTAGGATCCAAACGCCTTACCCAAAATCAATGCTCATGGTATCATTTTGTTGGAAAAAAAAATGTTCTACCCAATCAAACAAAAAACAATGACATTTTGTCGATAGTGTTGATGAAATTAACGATCATAGGTGTTGCATTCTTTCTGAGACACCCTGTATTTATGTTTAAATGTAATAAGTAGTTTTTAAATATCACTAAGACCAAATATATTATATTTTATTCCAAGAATAGAACAATTCCACATGATATAAATCCAATAATGATTAATAATATTATTATAGAAAGAACTGAGACAATTAATTTTCTAGGTATCATTATTCATGAATCATTAGATTGGAAATATCATATTATAAATATTTCCTCTAAATTATCTACAAGTATTATATAAATTGAAAAACTTTTTACCTTCTAGGATATTGATTTATATTCATACTTGCAATTCTCTTACCACACTTAAATTACTGTAATGAAATATGGGGAAACTCATATAGGAACTACACACAAATAAGATACTTTTACTCCAGAAACGTGCCATACGTATTATGATTAAAAGAAGGCAAAGAAAATGGGATTCCAACGGGATTCGAACACGAGACGTCCGGATTGCTAGACCGGTGCTCTTCCGACTGAGCTATAGAAAACCCTAGACGGTGCTCGTCCCTGAAACCCCTGAATGGTCAGAAGCTATTATAAACCTGACATAAACCTGAAGGATACAAATCAACTTGGGGATATATGCGAGGGATCACCGAAGCGATACAGCTTTTTGTAATAATTAATTCAAACATATAGAGAAACTGGCCAGAAATATATTGTGATTAAAAGAAGGCAAATAAAATGGGATTCCAACGGGATTCGAACCCGAGACCTCCGGATTGCTAGACCGGTGCTCTTCCGACTGAGCTATAGAAAACCCTAGACGGGCTCATCCCTGAAACCCCTTAATTCTCATTGCCTGAATGGTCAGAAGAATATAAACATGACATAAACCCGAAGGATACAAATCAACTTGGGGATATATGCGAGGGATCACCGAAGCGATACAGCTTTTTGTAATAATTAATTCAAACATATAAAGAAACTGACCAGAAATATATTGTGATTAAAAGAAGGCAAAGAAAATGGGATTCCAACAGGATTCGAACCCGAGACCTCCGGATTGCTAGACCGGTGCTCTTCCGACTGAGCTATAGAAAACCATAGACGGTGCTCGTCCCTGAAACCCCTTAATTATCTCAAACAGTCAATATGTTAGTCATTCTCTTCCTATTTTTGTACAATTGAAAACTCTTCCATTGTCTTATCTTGTGAAACTCAATATTCTTATATTTATGTTTAAACTCCACAGAGGTATTCTTCCAGATATATTTGATTTCAACCAATGTCTTGTTTCATACCTATCCCATTCGGAATTGTCAACATTTACGCAAACCCATTACTCACTAGTTTCACTGGTGTAAATGAATGGAATTCTATTTGTAAAGAACGTAAATCTTGCACCACTCTTACTCATTTCAAAACCCTATTCAAATGCTTTGCGTTTCATGAGCTGTCATCCATGACTGACTAGATCTCTCCCCTTTCTCATTCTCCTCTCTTTCCTAACCTGTGTGAATGTGTATGATTGTGATTTATAAAGTTGCTGCTATATGCTGTTCGTCGTTTGATTGTAAATTATTATTTATTGGGGCCTCAAATACAAGCTGCTGCTTCACAGAGGTCCCGGCTTTAAATTGTACATGTACATTTATTTTGTGATATTTTGTATTTTACTTTTTGCCGAATAAATTCAATTCAATTCAATTCAATGTTATATGTTCCATGTTATATATTCCATGTTATATATTCCATGTTATATGTTCCATGTTATATGTTTTTATGTGATATATTCCATGTTATATATTCCATGTTATATATTCCATGTTATATGTCCCGTATTATAATATGTTCCATATCATGGTCCCAGTTGGAAAGCAAGTTGATATGTAGTGCTGCAAACAAAGTTTTGCCCACAATTTTTCATACCCCTTCAAAAAAATGGTATTGTGAATTTTCCCTCTTCACAAATCCAGACCGATGAAAGTTTGACTTCATTCTTGTTTTGGGATTTGGATTTGGGTGGGGTTATGTACCACGTACCAAGCCACAAAACCCAAAGTAATTAGGTCAATATTAACTACCATCGCACCAGTCTTACTTTAAACTTTAAAGAGAGAACAAAATCAAAATACATAATGTTTTGAATGGTTTGTCACGTCCAAGTTCATTCATGCCACTAATGATAGCTCTTTAAATAAAAAGGGATAAGATACTCAGTGAAAGAAAGTATTGCAAGCAAAAACAAAAAGGATTGGGATTGGGAGGGCTCTGCACAACTTTTTTCATAAGCAAATATTGGCGTCTCCGAAACGAACGTTAACTGGCATTAAAGTTTCAATCCCAGGCAATTATTAATGTTGGGCACAGGTTTGACATTTGAAGGTTTGACATTTGAAGGGTAAAAGGGGAAATTCTGATATATGAGAAGGCTTCATTATTCAAACTGTTATTAAATGTATACATAGTATTTTCTATGAATTCTTGTTGAAACTTGGACAGGGTTAAATCAACCAGTATATTTTTATGATGTAAATATGATTATATGAAATGAACTGCAAAATACGTTCATTACTATTCAATGAATTTTTATAATGATATACTTGACTATGCTTGAACAAGCTATGAGGAAAGAGAAAGAAAAGGAGGAAATGTATATAAATAATAAATTTATTAATACTCTTCATCCCAAGTCTGTAAGAATCATTCCAAAGAAGTGAGAAATATCCCTGTCTGACATGATCAGTATAAACGCCTCACGAAAAGTTCTGCAATTCAAGTTTGAGCATTGATATCTATTGTGTTATGAAATTATCCTACTTAAATTTGATATAATTGACAAGCCTGTTTATTCCCCTTTACATTCTGCAACATTTCAATCTTGACTTGGCCCCATATTTAGGTGTAATGCACATTTCATAATTACATAACAATTACAAATGGGGTATAGCGAAATAAACAGGCTTTTCAATGATACCAAATTCATGTAAGATTGAAATAGGGACGGAGAGATATGGATGCTCAAACTTGAATTGCAGAACTTTTTTGAGACGACATGCCATAGAGTACCAAAGTGTGACATCACAGAGCTCATTGTCACAGCCATGGGCACTGCTCAAAGTTTGCACAGGCCCACCGGCCCGGGGCCACCAACCTTAATTGACAATAAATTTCATTGGCACAAATGGGCAACCAAAAATAACAATTTTGAATGTTTTCCTTTTATTTGGGGCCACCAGATTCAGGTTTTGGACACTTAGAATGACAACTGTACAAAACATGTATTTTCTAAATGTCTGGCCTAGTGGTCGCTAAGAAGGCAATTGTCCAGATAGCTCCAACCCACTACCTAGAACTTGCATGCATCAATGAACAAGTTGTTTAGAACAATTACTACGTTATGACAAAATGATAAATATAGACTTTCCCCAGGATTTCCATGGGCATATAAAACCCTATTTTCTTTGCCTATTTCATCTGACCCATTTGGCCAGTTTCCCTATGTTTGAAATTTATGACAAATTTATGTGAGATCACTACTTTAGTACTTTATGATACAGTCAAACCTAGTATAGTGACCACCAAAGGGAAACAAGAAAAGTGGTCACTGTAGACAGGTGACCCCTACAGACATGTTCAATAACACTTTTTTTTCTCTGCAGAGGATCTTTTCTTATGGCCCTTATAGGCAGGTTAGCTGCTATAGGCAGGTTGGCTGCTATAGACAGGTGGCCACTAAGACAGGTTTGACTGTACAAAGATTAGCGAGGAAGGGTGGCAATGATCTTGGTGAGAAAGCATTACCAGCTTCTAAGGCTGCCAGGATTATTTCCCGGTGTGTGCTAGCCGGCGTACACACAATGATAGCCCTCGTCCTGCCAAATAAGGGGAGGAGGGGGAAAAAACACACAATATCATTACTATTGATAGCAATTTGAATAG
The DNA here is from genome assembly GCA_037951105.1 of Echinarachnius parma. Taxonomy (NCBI): domain Eukaryota; kingdom Metazoa; phylum Echinodermata; class Echinoidea; order Clypeasteroida; family Echinarachniidae; genus Echinarachnius; species Echinarachnius parma. The sequence goes on from JBAMJV010013418.1 coordinate 11,532, forward strand.
CAAATATAACTCAAAGGGAAAGTTGAGTTTTGGTAGAGAGGGCGCTAGACTACTTAATTGGTTTGTGAGGTAATGAAAAACTGAGTGTAAAATTTGAAAGAGCATAATATTTAAACAATAAAATCATCTTTGTTTGATCAAAATCGGTTCAGAAACGGCTGAGATATCCATAAATATAACAATTTGTAATAAACCCGGGGCCCCGGGTTTATTAGAGAATTTTGAACCAGCCGTTAAAAATTCAAAAAAATGCTTCCTCTTTTCAAAAAGTTACAAAATAGGTATTTAAATAGTTGTTGGTTATTTCTCTATCTAGTCACTATTTCAACAAAGCATCACATGCACAATATTTTATTCAAAATGGTTGAAACCGATGAGTGTTTAGAGAGCGCCCTCTTACGTTTTAACGGCTCTTTTTGAATGATAACATGATCTTTACTACGTCATTTGTAATTTTGTGTTCCTTTCTAGTTATAACTATTAGTTTGTAATGTAATGATGCAGGTTTTGGTTACTAAAATTCAGTTTCACTAAAACTGTACTCTCCTTACCAGAACTCAACTATCCCTTTAAGTCTGAAGAATTATATATTAGACATGATTAATTTCTGTAAAAATGTCATCATAGTCATCAACACCCAGATAACTTCTATAAATGACACAGCTAAGCGTTCAAATGCATTGCAGAATCATCTGCAGCTGGTATTTACTTTCCTGTCTTGTGATGCTCAAGTTGAGCTTATCAGAGTATTATATCAAGGTCCAGTTTGTGACTGTGATTTCAAATAATGCATTTAAGTGTGTGAAATACAATTTTACAAATTCAAAGGCTGGCCGGGGTCTATTGAGAATGTATGTTATATAAAAAAAAGTCACTAATATTATAATAGGTTGGCTTAAATATAAACAGTGCCTAATATTCTATACATTATCATCTTACACCATTACATTATCACCTTACACTATTATTACCCTGGTCATCTAGGGTACAATGCCACCAGCCCACACCTACATAGTATTGTACGGGATAATTTTCATCATAAAAGAGTTTAATATTAGTTCATGTCTGAGCCTGATGAATAGAAATAATTCATAAAATGATATATAATACTAATTCATTAGGTCGTTGCCAATATAAGTTACTTATATTGTATTTTGAACAATCATCAAAACCTGAAATAGATACATGTATATCAACATGTGATGAACAATAGGAATCCTTCAGAACTTACAGTGCTTACTGTCAATACAGTTTACTGTAGTGTGACGGAATGCATTTTATGTTGATAAAGGGCATTATTCAACTATTACTGAGCTGCCGCTTCCATTGTGTGCACATGTTCTAATATATATTGCGGGAGATAACTGAATCTTGCTTGCAAGGAATATACTAAAATTGAAATTTCTTTATTCTATTATGCATGAAGTTGTTACCAAAGTTAAAATTGATTTTAGATTGATTTTTGCTACAATCGAAAAGCGTTCTGGAACGCTCTTCATTCAATCATAAATATCTCCATAATTAGGGATATATATGAAAATCAAACCCATTTCAATCGTCTGTTATCATAAGCCAAACAACAAGGTACACAAGAATTTTGAAAGCTCAGTTATTTTGGTTGAAATTGTCAAAAGTAAATGGATAATTTTAAACGGTACTTGCACTTACTCTGTGTCTTTCCATATGAGATGCGCTTGGTGAGATGTGATGAGTCGTGTGTGGCCGTTGGTGTTCCACAGTTTCTGAGAGATGAACGATCGGGCTGCATCTTGGAGCTCCTCCACGATCCAACGGAACTCCACGCGCGGGTCGCGCAACAAGTTCACGGCATGGATCTGACCAATGCGCCCGAGGCCAAAGAGGGCGATACCAATCTTCTTGTCATTCATAGTCGATGATGTTTTTCTTCGCTTTGAAGTCGTGTTTGAAAACTGTGGAAAGAGGAGGATGAAATAAAGGTCATTATATATAATAGGTTCTTTTCTCAAAAATTTAATGTATCTGACCTATGCGCCCAAAAAGGGCAATCAAAATCTTCTTTGGACCCTTATCTATTGCACTATTCATAGTCAATGATGAGTTAATAAGCGTCCGTTGCCAACAAATTTTGAGGCCAAGGTCTAAAGAGCGGCCTTTTAGTATATCCCCTAATGTAGTACAAATAAATGTTGTGAATTTTTTTGCTATAATCTTGGAAACAGTTTTTAATTTGGTCTACATACATTACTGATGAGAAAAAGTGATGTTTCCATTTTTTATTTTTGGTCCCAGGGTGCATTTTGGCGATTTTAAAGATAATTAGCTAATTTGCATATTTGTGAAATAAGGTCAGGGGTCATTTTTTATCTATGAATAGTGCAATATTGATAAAAACTGGTATTCTATGGTATTTTGGGGCAAGGATTCCATTTCCGGTGCTCGATTGTAAGTGCTGTATGGGAAACGCTCTGAAATCCAAGATGGCTTCCCCTAATTTGCATATTTATGAATATTATTGAGTTTCAGTGGCTACAGCCCCTAATAAGCAATAATTCTGGATTATTATATGTCAGTTATGTTCTAAGTATATATTTAAGATATCAAAGATGAGTTGCCATCGTGGCAACCTCTAGCAATGCATATTATTTGCATAATTATGTATTTTACCTAATTTGCATATTCCCCCAAATAGAGTATATTGGGATCCCGACAAGTAAAAAAGATAAGTAATACCAATTTTCCAAGGTTTTGGGGGGCAGCAGATCCATTTTTGATACTTATTTACCTGTATCACCATGGCATCCATCTCAAATCCAAGATGGCTGCTCCCTAAATTACGCATGTTATGATACACGTCTATATTATTTTGGTTAAATTAGATTGATATTATAATGTTTTGACTTTTAATTATTGGAATGAGCAACTAGAATACTTGAATCACAATGTAGTTGTTTGCTTTCAGTAAACAAATCATATTTTGATAAATTAAATGCCATTAAAGTAGCAAATAGCAATATTTAATTTAAAATGACAAAGGTGGCCATCTTGGATTTATGTGGGTTGCCGAGGTGATACAGGTAAATAAGTATCATAAATGGATTTGTTGCCCCCTAAAACCTTGGAAAAGTGGTATTACTTGTCTTTTTTACTTGCCGGGTTCCCAATATACTCGATTTGGGGGAATATGCAAATTAGGTAAAATACATAATTATGCAAATAATATGCATTACTAGAGGTTGCCACGATGGCAACTCATCTTTGATATCTTAAATACATACTTAGAACATAACTGACAAATAATAATCCGGAATTATTGCTTATTAGGGGCTGAAAATCAATAATATTCATAAATATGCAAATTAGGGGCAGCCATCTTGGATTTCAGAGTGTTTCCCATACAGCACTTACAAACGAGCCCCGGAAATGGAATCCTTGCCCCAAAATACCATAGAATACTAGTTTTTATCAATATTGTACTATTCCTAGATAGAAAATGACCCCTGACCTTATTTCAAAACAATGCAAATTAACTCATTATCTTTAAAATCGCCAAAATGCACCCTGGGACCAAAAATAAAAAATGGAAACATCACTTTTTATCATCAGTAATATATTTAGACCAAATTAAAAAGTGTTTCCAAGATTATAGCAAAAAAAATTGCTGCTTTACATAACCTGATTATTTTCTTGTTTTCATGAAAATGGGACACTTACTTAGGAGCGGGGACCAGCATTTCTTTAATTCATAAAAATGGGACCCTAAGGAGTGGTTATCGGCCTCTTTTGATGAAAATGAGACCCTTAGGAGCGGTGATGGGCGGCGATCTGCCTTTATTTTGGTAAAAATGGGACCCTGTTGATGAATATAGGACCCTTAATAGCGGCAGATAATGAAAATGATACCCTTAGGAGCGGCCGGCTTGGCTCTGTAAAGGGGGTCATTGAAGCGGCACATACCCGTATTGCCAATATACAAGAGTAGCCCCCCCCCCCCCCCCCCCCTGGGTGTATGACGGGCTCTGTGATAAGGTTATATGAGACTGTTTGCACCCCCCCCCCCCCCCCCCCCAAATTCAGAAAGGTCCACTTTTTACCGGTCTGGAGTCCACTTTTGATTGGTCTTGACCATCTAAACCAATGGTCTGGGCTGGGTTCGAACTCGGGATCTCACGATCGGAAAGCACGCGCTCTACCAATCTTGCCACACCACTTCCACATCGCACAAGAAATTTTGAATTGCGAGAGTTGACGGGGTGCCAGTTTTAAAAAACACCGCAAACTTGTGAAGCCGAAATACAACGCGCGCGTTCGAAGACGATATCTCAAAATATAATTTATAAATTGTAAATCTGATCATCGCATCGGAATCCACACTATTTTCTCTTTGTGTTAGGACAGTTTTAAGAAATTTGTAAGATTTTAAAGTCTAAAACTGTCAGAAATATCTTAGGGTGCCGTTGTGTAGGTCACTGAATTCATACAACATAATTATGATTATGCTGCCACACAGAGTGACAGACAGACACGTTACGTGCGCAGCCACACACAACTCCAACAACATCGAGCAGTCTGTTCCAGCAAGGAGATATGAGAAAGTCCTCCCTTAATCTTCCAGTGGGTGTACCCGCATACATACCCTACAGGGCCGGGGAAGAGGGGGGCCGGGAGCGGCAGGCGAAGGTAGACGACGAAGCCTCGTAGTCGTAGACGGCAGCGTAGCAGCCGACAGTGGATAGAAGTTGTTTGTTTTCAGGATTATAAAGTCCAGAAATGAAAGACACGAAAGTTGGTATCGATTAGTATCGTTTCAAACGCCCTCACTCGGTAGAACCGCGTTTAGTCTGCATTATTTCCCATAGACGCGTGTACAAACGCCATAACATTTCACTTTTTAAAGTATGAAAACGACTTTAAATGAAAAAATACAAGACGGGGCGGTCATACAAATTTGACAAGCTATCTTATTATGCCATTCGCCTAATTTATACCTCATCACACAGAGTTCCCACAGAAGTCATGATTTTGGGCGATTTTTTGACAGTCTCTCCATAGACTCACGTGTTAAAGACACGAGTAGACCTACTTTCGTCCTCAAAATTTACAATCTTGTCGACCTTTAAAAAAAAAATACAAGACGGACGACGAAAGGTTATCACTTCAACTTTCATATCTAGGTGTTCATTTTCTAAAAACTATAAATCTCTTGGTTCCCACAAGCTATTTCAAAAACGAAAATTTCAATTTTCCTTAGCAACACGGGGGAAACTAGGCGTATCTAGAGAAATGTGGGCGTGGCTAGCTTTGTGTAAACAATGAATGCACATTTGCATGGGATACACGAGAAATGTGTAATATTTTGAACGACGCGACGGTGACGCCCATCATATCAATCATCGATGCTTATTGTTTATGAGTTATAAGAAGAAATACATCTCCACATTCTTCAACAAGCTGTGAAATCATGTAAGATATTTTGTTAACCGTAAATTAAAGATTAAAACAGATAATTAATAATTGATGAATGCCTGGCTGTCGACGGCTACTCTATGTCTATGACAATGTGTGAGCTGAGTGTGACAGTGTGACTGTGATGTGAGTCGAGTGTGGTCTAGATACATGTATACTCTAGACCTAGTCTATCGTTACGCGGTTTACTCGTAGCTAGCTAGCGCTAGCAAGGCCCTCGTACAGTGAGAGTAGTGTGAAGACCAAGACCAAGTCGATCCAACTCCCAACTCCAAGCTAGTCATGACAAATAATTGGTCACTTGTTGTTGTTTTTGTTTGCGCTTCCTAGGGCTAGGCTAAGACCTTAGTCCTTACTTATTGTAACTCATAATCATATTAATATGTAAACAGTGTCAGGGCAGGGCAGCGGCTAGTCTAGCCTAGGGGCCAGCCCTAGGGCAAGGGCTAGGCTAGCCGGCCGTTTCATACTCGCGCACTGAGAGTGAGATTGCGACGAAGTTTCAGTTTCAATCAACATTACAAAATACAAGTCTAGACAAGCCACAATGGGCTGGGCCTGGGTTCCCGTAAAGTGATCACTAATCTTAAGAATTAGTCCGAGTGACTTAACTCAAGTTTGACAGTTATTATTGGTAGGCCAAATTGTATTATTAATACATTGAATACTACTGTAATTAAAACTATTTTGATAGGCCGAGGGTTATTGAGAGTAATAAGACCTAGTCAGCACATCACAAGTGCTGTTGTTAATACCCTCCAACACTAAAAAACCCCCACTCAAGACGATGACTCATTGACTTTATCCACTTATCATAAAAACAAATCGTCGTCAAGCAGGAATATGACTGTTACACAAGCTCTGCATGTTTTTAATTTTTGTTTGTTTTTAATTCACAGCTGTTAGACGGAAGGAGCAACCATGGACATCATCTCAATATACGCATCAAAGCCAAAGGGCTGTTTCCATCCCTTTGACTTTGTGTCTAGTACATTCATCGGGTTAGTATATATATTTGTAAGCTCAAGGCAATACTTACATATACAGTTGATAACCTTGTTTATAATATAGCGAATTTGTTAACGTATTGCATGTTGTGTCATTTATAAAACGGCTGCGCATGTAAAAGGGGATAGTATAACGTTCATAGTTCAGATCTCTAATCTACATTAATTGCATTGAAGGGATCTAGTAACTTTGTTGACATGTGCAAAAAGTGATGAATGGTTGATGCAATGTATATTGTTGTTATCTGATATATCCACAGGGTATTGTGTGGACATTTCAAGTCAAATGGCCGAGTAATGAGCAAAAATGCAAAGTGATATTTACTAACTCGCTGAACTCACTTTGTACACGGGTTCAAAACTCCAACGGACAGACAGAGTTTTTATTATCTGAACACTTCAATCGTACATATCTTTGTAACGAAAGGGAGATTAAAAAAAAACGAACCTGTCCTATGATTTTATTGTCAATACGGATACAACAAGGTATGAGGGAACCGATAGAATTCAGATTTGATTTTTTAGGATTTGGACAAAGTCCCTTTAAACAAAAGTATTGATAAAGTATACACATGTGATTATCTCTTAAGTGGCATATCTGCACCCTAATAATCTGGAAAACAATGAAAACACAAAAGGAAAATATGTGAAAATAATTCTTGCTTACATTTTGAGCAAGAGCAAAATGATACTTAAATGAGTGGTGATGTTATTATGTATTTAACGTACAATTTCCGATTTAAATGTTTTGTTCTATTTTTTTGTTCTCTATTTTCCGACATATATAGAATTGCACGGGGCTCACACCAAATCAACTCAAAATCAAGAGATCAGCAAGTTCTAGCTCCAGCGAGAAGGTGATGGTATGTTACCGTGGCTTTGATAATTAGGTACTACTCACATGGACTTGGTTATAGTATACAATGTGGCACCTCACAAATGAAAAGGACCACTTCCCAAAATATAGTAACGAAATTATTTAGTCTATCAGATACACGAAAAAGACTGTTCGTGCCTGGTATCGTTTTCTATTTCATAGGAAAACACCCTATCCGATGGACGTAATCATTTCAAAACTTTATTTTAGGCCCCCTCCCTTTTTTTAGGGGCCACCCTGTAAAGTGGTATTTTGTCCGCTCTCGGCGACAAGGGTGGGTAATTGCGTGGACGAAATGTAATAGTTTTCTTGTATTTACGTAATTCCATTCAAACAGATGTCAATTAAGTAATAACATTACTTCTTAACCCTCTAAAAAATGAAGAAAAACAATTTTTCTTTTCAATATACCAAACTTCAAATTCACAACTTGTTAGTCCTCATTTTGCATCATATAACATGTTTGTGGAATAATGTTGACATTAAGATCGAACACGAAAAAGTGTTGGTGATATCCTTTATTCTGACTAAATTTATTTAGTTTAATCCATCATTGAACGTTGTACTTGTACTAATGAAGTTCACAATCCAAATCATATTTATTTTGGTTAAGCATAATGAAAGTGATTCAATCAGCGTTTCGTATTGTAATAATATGATGATTGTTTTTGTTTAACTTGGTAAACGGACAATCATCCATACGGTACATTCAAAGGAAATAAGCATTATAACGAGACTGAAAAAGTTTTGTATAATTATGTGCATACCCTTTATATCAATGGTGTGTACTCGTGTGAGGTTTTGTTGTTGAAGGATGTGAAACAAATAATGAAAGCCATAAAGGAGGAAGAGCTCAAATCAAGTCTTCCATGAGTTAATGATTTAATTTTCTCTTTAATCATTAATGTTCACACCTTACTAATGTTTGCAAAACTCAGAAATATGATTTCCTTTTACTTCATTTCATTCATTATTTATTTCGTTAGTTGAAAATGCAGGAACAAGAAGTTACTTTCTCAAAAGATATTTTTGTGCGAGAACACAATGAAACAACTTAGTATGTAAGGCGTGAACACAGTGGACCACGCCTCTTCCTACAAAACCTGGAGGGAAGGGACATCTGCCATGATTTATAAAGATCCCCATTCTCCATGACCACTGAAGCACATAAAATAGGGTTTTACTGCAAGATGTAGGTAATAAGTAATAGTTTAATACCATGAAAAAGCATAATGATTAATCTACTATCTTTAAAGTTATCGTTGCAGAAAGTCCCGTTGTAATTAATGTTGGGACATAATGGTACATGATGCCTATAAAAGGCATACATTAACTTTGTCAAAAATTATCCCAAATTACTTGGAGCTTCCACAATTCCCTTTGACCTTGTTGTCTAGTTATGGCCGAATGGAAATGAATTGAGTATATTGATTTTTCAAATGTCGCCCTTAAGTTATAATGGAAATATTTATGATTGAATTGAAAAGCGTTCTGAAACGCAGCCAAAATAATTGCCATCGAATATGGTGATCACTCAATTTAAAGTTTTCACTAGGTAAATAGTGTTCTTTCCTTTGAATCTATCACACATCAATAAACCTCTAACAATAATATTGGCATTGATTGAAGTCTCAAGTATGATTACTTTCGGCAAGCCTTATGGGATTAGGAGGGGGTTGCTTTAATCGGAGCTCAGGGTAATTATATGTATGGGTGATAGTTTGGTTTGTATTTTAATGGGAGGGGAGGAGATCATGGATCGTTACTACCCACTTGTAAAGTGGTATGAATACTCATGAAGAGTTAATCGATACATTGTAATAACACCAGCATGACCAGGTGCAGGTGCGAATATCTCGAATTCGAAAAACTAATCACACAACAATAAATTACAAATTTGAGTAATATTTCTGCTTGCTGAAGAATGTTTTCATCGAAGATTGGCTTATCCCTAAAAGATTAGATTGTGATAAATGATTCAAAGATGATGCTAATAATGGATGGTAACTGACTTAAAAATTATATTACAGTTGAACTTTTTTAATGAATTAAAAACAAATTCGAACCTCCAGAAATGTTTCCAAGTTGTAATATTCATTGTGTGAAATAGTTTGAGTACGTGTGAATAAGTTCGTGTTAAGTTGTTGATGGAGATGGTCATGTGAGGATTGTGATCGTATGAAGTTGATGATGCCCCCCCCCCCCCCTCCCCCCGGGGCGGGGAGGGTCACTCCCAACATGACTGGCTACTACTACGCACCTGCGTCCAAAATAAAAATTTAAAAAACGTCGAAAGGGTATAATTTTATCTTCTTCAAAAGGAGTGATTTTCAGCACTCATTACGAAAACCCACAAAAAGGGTACCTGTTCAGGTGCACACGTTTGTAGCTCTACGGCGTCGTCGAAGTTTTTCTAAAAAGAAAGGTTGGTTAATAGCACTCAGAAGAAAAACAAACAAAAAGGGTACTTTTCAGGTGCACAAGTGTTCGAAATTAGGGGCAATGGGCAGGTGGGTCCCCTTTTTTTTATGAGAGTGACCCCCCCCCCCCCCCCCCCCCCCAACACACACACACACGGGGGTGATGGTGGGCGATGATGATGATGATGGTATAACCATGGGCGTCGATACTTACGTAATACCCATTCATCAGGGGGTATGGATGAATGGATCATTCCCCCCCCCCCCCCCCCTGATCAATGGGTATCAATGACAGATCGACGCCGGTGGGTATAACAGTTATAAGTGATGATGATGATAAAGAAGAAGAATACTCGCATATTATGACGATGATTGTAGCATGAAAATAACATAAATGCCATTTGAAGTAAGTAATGTCAATTGCATGTACAAATATAATGTAGGCAAATGGGATAATCATACGTCTGGCAAAATCCCGATATCGGGAAAGTTATCATAACGTCTTATATGTGACATTATTTGAGAAATATGATGTTATCTTCATACACAAGAGGGTGGTAAGAGAATATGGCATATTCAAATAACACGGCAATACATTAGCGCAGTTATTCCGTTTAATTTAACAAACAGAAACAAACATTAAAAACAATTAAATGCCAAATCGTGTTTTTTTTACACCCTATAGCGAAAGTCGGGAAACGGCAAAAAATGTAAATGTTCAGGCCTGAAATACTGTTATATAAAACCGACGAAAAAACATCTTCAATCTGTTGACAACAAAAATAAGAACATACTGTACATTATTTTCTTTTTCTTTGCAGTCGGACACCCTAAAGTAATGTTTAATATATTTATATATAAACGAATGTATATGCATTATAAAGGTATGATCGAATTAAAACCAAACAGACTGCACGTGTTCGGTTTTTCGAGTTCGTTTTTCTCAATGTTAGGATATTTTAGATATTTGTATACATAATAATAGTACTTCAGATCTCAACGTAACATTTTTGACTTTTCCCGACGATGTTTAGTAAAACTCGGCACAGTGCCTCATTATGATTAAACGTCTACATACAAAACAATGACGGGGGAAGTGCGGTGGTTGTGGTGCAGAGGGGGGGGGGGGGGGGGGGGGGGGGGGCGTGGGGGGGGGGTAAAACATTCATGGAGACATGTAATCGTTATTTTGTTCTGAACTTATACATGAATATACAGTATATTATTATTATTATTTAGATAAGGGTGTTGCTTACTCAATGCCACGTTCAATCATTTCAAAATAAAATAAGATTTACACATCAATAAAGAAGATAAATTGTATATCAGACGGCAGACCCCAGAAACAGACGTGTTTCACTTGATCAAAGTATACTCAGTTGATAAATTATATCCAGTAAGTGAATTAATGATTTCTTTGTTACGTCATAGCATAGCAACGGATGCGCGCACTAATCTTCATTTCCATGGAGTGACTGCGCGTTATTGCGTTATGCAATGACGTGGAAAGAAAGCGCGGGAAACTAAAGCGATACCAGTACTACCCCACCTACGCTTGTAATCGGTTGATATCGTCTCTAATTTCTGGTATGTTGGTACACAATCCTGCGCTGCATGCCCTTCGATATTGCCCTCGTTCTACTTCTTGTTCAGCACATGTACACACAGCTAGAGGCCCCTAGAGGCGCAGCGTGTTCAACTGATGGGGGAGGGGGGGGGGGGGGTTCAAACACCCCCCTTGATGAAAAAAGGGCTGTTTTGGGGGATTCAAACCCCCCCCCCCCCTTTACAAAATTGAAGTGGTCTCAACCATCATAACCCATGGTCTCAGCCCCCGAAAACCAAGTGGTCTTCGTCTCGGCCTTAAAAGTTTGACGGATCTCGGTCTCGGCCTCAATCATTTTTGACGGATTTCTGACTCTGCTTCGAAAAATCTTCATCGACACCCCCCCTCGAAGAATGTTCAGCGACACCCCCTTCTTGAAAAAATCTTCACCGACGAAATAACCCCCCCCCCCTTGAAAAAAACCTGGGTACGCCACTGGGGGGGGGGGGGGGGCACACATATTATTGCTAATTGGGGGAGCATATTTTTACCTTAGTTAGTTTAGTTGGGAGCCTAAGTGTGATTTGGGCGTGATTATTTATAGTCGTGATAAAAAAATTCCATACTGCATTTAGATTGATTCAAGGTCATCTATTATTTATCAAAAGTTTGACGAAAATAATGGTTCGATGTACCAGTTTACATCGCATGTCAAATTATGTAATGTATCAACTTGAAAATTTGTATACAACAGACCA
>JBAMJV010013419.1:0-25413 GCA_037951105.1 Echinarachnius parma
ATGACCGTTAATTAACGCTTTTGAGCTGAATGATAGATATCGTCATACTAAATGGGCATTTTAAAAAATATAACCCTATTTTATTCTTCTCTTACCATGAGCTAAACAACACGGTAGAAGAGAAACGAGGAAGCTCCAAGTAATTTTCGTGGAGTTAGACACTTTACAGGCATCCCTTTAAGATACAAAGGAAACTGCTGTCTAGTATCATAGTAACTGTATCATTAAGACGCGACAGATTCGTCTCTGGTGTTGTATAATGTGCATTGCGTGCCAATAAACTTCGATCGTTTTTGAATATGTATACAGTAGTCGATATGCGTGTTTTTTGTTTGGGGGCATAACCTGATTAAAAGCAATCTTTGTTTTCACCATTATCAAGGCTATAAAGTATTCCTATATCCACTTAAAACAACTTGGCAACTCAAAGTGGTTTTAATAATATTGTTCCATCTTGCGCCTTTGTATGCACATATAATCATTCGATCGAAGTTACAGTATTAAGATCGATGTGTTATGGCACTAAATGCACGCCATAACAATCTTTGTCCAGGCGAGATGTAAGGTTAAAAGATTAACGACTTGAGACTTTACAATGTAATATTCATTAATGTTCCCATTGACTTCATTATGTTGTGCTTCGTCACGATCATGTTTCTAAACGGTGGCGTAGCTCGATTTGGGGGGGGGGGGGGGCATGATGACACTTACCCCACCCTCACCCCTCAAACAATATTTATTGCGTACATAATGCAAAAGCAAAACTAAATATAAAGTAACATAACAAGCGCACCTTACCATTTCAATGAGAAAGTAAACGCAAAGCTACTGTTTAAAACAAAATGTCTCTCTCGCAACAATACAACGTCATAATATGTTCCTGTATACATAATTACGTAATATATCCGCGAAAGTTTTCTTTTTAAATTTTGGCAACTTGTGCATCCTTGCTTTATACTTGTCAATGTTAAACATAATGTATGTAACCTTTGATGGCATCATGAAAAAAAGGGTGCGGAAATAGTAAATTTGATTAATACTATAGATGGCAATGAGATATTACTAAGTAATAGACAAATATTACTGTAGTTCGAGTGATATGGAAATCCGGCACGATTGAAATAACCCTTGTCAGCATGCATGGTCAGCTGCATGCAAAGCCCGTTTGCTAAACATGTTAAAGGCATATATGCGTGGGTTATAAAGGGTAGTCAGCAAATTCCAACTCGACACCACCGTAATCTCTCGAGGTAAACTCAAGATATATGTTGGATCGATCGAAGAGAGGTGCTTCGAAATATCTGAACAAAGGCCTTCTTATGAAATTGCATGCAGCAAACAAATTTCTCACGCTATCACCTAGCCATCAAACGGCGGCACTTTGAAGTAGGTTGCGGTTAAGCGTGTTACGTGATATTTTTGCTCGTAAACATCTCTGATGGGTCTCCATTCGACTAGTACAAACATTCCGAACGCGACTATTTTTAATGTATTTTTGACTCGGGTATTCGGAAGCGGGACAGTTTGCGATCGCTACTTATAACTGAGCCAATGGGGATTACGTACCGTGCGTAAAAGGGCGCAAGATGGATCCACGCGTCTAATAACCCACGCATATATGCCTTTAAAGGAAATCAAGAATTCTAATTGCACATAGGTAGGTGAACAACTTTTTTGAAATCCCATGGAATCGACACCTAATAATCATTATAAATGGAATATGATCTACGAAACGATTTTAAAAGAAATGCCAATATTATGCTGAGTAATTTATAAATATTATAGTTACATTATGCCGTGGTCTCTATACATAACTACTTATAGTGGATGTAATAATGGATCTAACAACTTTGTTGACATGTGCAACAAGTGATGAATGGTTGATACAATGTATATTGTTGTTATCCGATATGTCCACTGGGTATTGTGGGAAAATCCAAGTTAAATGGACGAAATATAATAATATGGTCGAATAAAAAAAAAAAATGCAAGGTGATATTCACTAACTCGTTGCAATGACTGTGTACACGGTTACGACTATCCAGTGGATAATTTAACATCTTAACACTTCAATCGTAAATATCGTTTTAACGAAAGGGCAATTTGAAAAACCAAAACCTGTCCCATGATTCTATTGTTTATACGAATGCAACAAGGTATGAGGGAACCGCTAGAATTCCAATTGGATTTTGGGGATTTCGACAATGTTACTGATCCCTTTAATACTAGTCTTATGTCCGGTTGCACGTGCTCTCCTTCAAATCTTGTGTAACTTTGTAACAAAAATACTTATCCCGACTATATACCTGTACTTAATTAATAACACATACATGAGTCAGAATCGCTTTCAAGATTTTTGTTTTAATTCATTAGTAGCAAAACTTTTTTTTAAATGATAATTTGTCTTGTTCTCCGCCATGGGTTGTCTGTGTATCCTATCATCGCATAATTGAATCACTTTTCATTGTCTTAGTCGTCACGGTCGTGGTACGCGTTTCTTATTTGGATAATTTACGACTATCTATATAGTGAATGCATTTACAATTTTGCAATGACATAGCAGGCTTTTTCGAGTTTTGTTTCGATAATATAACTATTTGATATTATATAGTCTTCAACTTAATAATCTAGTCAGTATGTGGTTTATAAGATAATACCGCATTGAAATGCGTATCAAAATTAAGAGCATAGCACATGCAGTATACACAAGGGACACATTTTGTTTTGAATAGGACGCTAGGATTTTTGTTTATCGCTTTATCGGATAGTGAATTGATTGTCATTCTAAAAAGATTACGTAATTACATACGTATAACTTTCTTCGTGGGTTTGTGTAAAGCCTGCACAACAACCACATACAGCTTTATACGACTAGAATTCGGCAGTTACAGTTTTTCTCATGGCGGAAGAACATGACATTGTTATCTTAGTGTGACTTTCATTGACTGACTCGGCTAAATTTAATGCACATTTGGAACTCTGGATTTTGGCGAGAGATACTATAACAAATGCGAAGGATGAATTAAGAAAACAAATCTGCTCTCTTTTTGTGACATTGCAAAGTCAAAAATCTTCTCAGGATTATTGATGAGCGGGATTTATGGAAAGGATTAGTATCTACTTACTGTGAGTATGTATATTTGCGCATAGTCTTTGTCAAATTGCATTAATATTACTACTATACATATTTTTCGATAACAATTATTTAAGCTACTCTCACACTTTGGCGAGTTGTATTTACGAGTTGGGGCGAGGTATAGGGCGAGTCGACAAAAAGTGACACTCGCCATATCTCGCGATAGTTCGTGCAGAACTCGGAACGTGCTGTACCTCCTCGGAGCATGATCCTGTCTGGCTAATTGTTCCTCCCAGGTAAGTGAACTTTTCTGCCTGTTTGAGTTGTTCTCATCCAATGTATATAATGCAGTAGTTGAGGCCGTTTGCTTATGGCTTGTACTTCTGTTTTGGTAATCATGGAGGATAATACTGAACAATTTCCCTGCATGGCTAAGCAAGCTTATACCCCGGTAGTTTCCACAATTGAGTTTGTCTTTTTCTTGTATATTGGAGTTATTATGGCTTTTCCCCAGTCAGCCGGAAATGATTCTTCCCGCCATATTTTGTTGCACAAAGTGTGGAGTATGGTGATACATGTTGACCCAGCAGCTTTGAGTTCCTCTCTTGTGATGCTGTCAAATCCAGGTGCTTTCCCTTCTGTGAGTTTCCGGACAGCATATTCTACTTCATCTCGCAGAATGTCTGGAACTGGATCGAGGCTAGCCATCTGCGGTATGTTGGTAGCTTCTTCATTTGTTGGGTTCTGATTGTTGTACAGCTCTTCAAAGCTTTCTTTCCATCTCTCTTTAACGTCTTTCATCTCAGTAAGGATTTCTCCATCTTTACTTTTCACTGTCTGCATTCTAATGGTTGATTTCTTGGTGATTTGTTTAATTGTTGTGTAGACTTCCTTGGATATGGTAGCCTGATGTGAGGTTTCCACTTTTTGCATAAATCACGTATCCATTTATCCTTGCAGCCTTTTGTTTTCCTGCGTATTTCTCTGCTAAGGAAGTTGTATCTCGGTCTTTTGTTTGGGTATCTTTGTTTATCTTGCATAGCTTTCTTTCTCTCATCACGCAGTCGGAGAACTTCCTCACTTATCCAGGGTTCTTGTTTTTTTTGTTTTTTTTATATCCCAGTACTTCCTTTGAGGTTTCATTGAAGGCCGTTTTTACTTCTTTCCATAGGCTCTCCACGTCTGTGTCATCTTCCCCTAGCAGAGGGCCAAACTTTCCACCTATTTCAATTTCATAATCTGCTCTGGTTTTAGGGTCTTTTAGTCTAAAGACGTCATACCTCTTCAGGTACTGTGGTCTTGTTTTCGCTTTGAGTTTGAGACGTATGTTGGTTATAATTAGCTGGTGGTCCGATCCTACATCAGCACTTGGAAAGCTTCTAGCGTTATTAATTGAGTTTTCCACATAATATTTTTTCACATTTATCATAATAAAATCAATTTTATTATGAGTGTTTTGGTCTGGCGATTCCCATGCCCACTGGCGGCTTCCTTTGCCTTGTTTATATAGCGTGTTAGTGATGATCAGGTAATTTGCTGCACATAAATTAAGAAGCTTTTCTCCCCTGGGATTGGCCTCCCCAAGCCCATATTGGCCTATGACATGGTTCCATTGCTTGAAGTCGGATCCTACCTTCGCATTTCGGTCACCCATTACTATAAGAATGTCTTTCCTTGGGGTTTTCTCTATCGTTGCTTGCAGTAAGTTGTAGAATTCCTCAATTTCCTCTTCACTGTTGGCTGTGTTTGGAGCGTAGACCTGTATTACAGTCAGTGATCCCGTCTGTACTTCAAATCTCGCTGAAATAATTCTTGGTGAGATGGGGTTGTAACCAAGAAGGGCATTTTGGGCCATTTTGTTTAGAATCAATGCAACTCCTTCCCTGTGAATGTTATCTTTCCCAGAGCATATCATTCTGTGTCCATCATGAATGAAGTCGCCCATGTCTGTCCAGTGGGTTTCTGCTATGCCGATGATTTCCCGGTGAAATACGTTCCATGTTCCGATTCCTATCTGTTTTTGTTGTTGTTATTAGTAGTGGTGCTTTCTTTGTCGGTGGTTTATCAGCAGCAACTCCTCCAGGCATAGTTCGGTCTGCTC
The DNA here is from genome assembly GCA_037951105.1 of Echinarachnius parma. Lineage (NCBI taxonomy): Eukaryota > Metazoa > Echinodermata > Echinoidea > Clypeasteroida > Echinarachniidae > Echinarachnius > Echinarachnius parma. Next base: position 5,178 of record JBAMJV010013419.1, read on the forward strand.
TTAGTCCATCTGGAGGGGGACTATGACGTGTACCGATAGGCTTTCGAGCTATTGCGTCATTGTTCTCTGCTTGTTGCAGGACCACAGGCTGGGTTGGTAGGTTAGTATAGTGGCAGGGGCTTTAACCCTGGTGCTATTGGTGTGTACTTCCATTGTGAAACAGTTTCGCTCATATTGTAAGCTAGGTGGACGAGACACTCCTCTCCTAGCCACCCTGGTCTGTTCGCCCTGTTGTTCAAGCCAACAGGTTAACAGTCCCCACCACGAGAAGGTAGACCAGGACGATTACCCGTACTCTCACAAGTCGGTCATACCCCTCACGTTTTGCTTGTTACAGCAGTTTGGGGGATGTCTCCTCATTGTATGGTCCACCAGATTTGTTACAAGATGGTTGTTACAGACTGGTAAAAGAGTACAGACTGTATAAGGGGACCGATATACAAACACAAACAAACCTACACACACACACACACACACACACACACACACACACACACACACACACACACACACACACACACACACACACACACACACACACACACACACACACACACGCACGCACGCACACACACACACACACACTTACACACACACACACACACACACACACACACACACGCACACACACACACACACACATACGCACACACACACACACACAAACACACGCGCGCGCTCACACATACACACAAGCGCACACACAAATACACACACACACACACACACACACACACACACGCACACACACACACACACACACACACACACGAAAGCAAACACAATTATAGACCAGTTCTCAATCATCCGATTTTAATCAAAGGTGAATTAATACAAAGGCGAATCAAACTTCAGTGATATTGAATAAATTACAAACAACAAAGTCCAGGTTGTCAATGGTTGTGTGACATTTCAAGTCACACAACCACAACCTATACTGTAAAATTTGTAGAAATTTCAGCAATCTCCTTCGACAATTATGACAAACTTCGTGAGTTATATTTGTCGAGTCAATTACTATCAATCTGATTTCATATAGCAATTTAGTATCAAAGCATTATCAAATATAAGTCAAATACTCTAATCATCATGAGACTTAAAGACATCTAGTAAAAATTATAAAAATCCTTAAAACTTACTTATATATTATCTACTGGATAGTTATATCTATGTACAAAGTCAGTGCAATGACTAAGCAAATGTCACTTTGCATTTTCGCTCATTACTCTACCATATAACAACCATTTAGTATAATGTCAACACATTACTCAGTGGACATATACGATCACAACAATACACATTTTATCAACCATTCGTCGTTTTTTTTACAGATGTCACCAAAGTTACTAGATCCCTAAAAAGAACCTTGTAGCTACGCGAACTTCTAGTGCTAACATGTAACATCTAAGACGCTGCAAATCAACTGATTACTGGATATCATATATGAATGCACATTTCTTCATCAGAATATTTAACAACCTATAGTACATATGACACTTTTATGTATGACACTATTGTTTTTGTTTTTTCCTAATTGAAATCCAATTACTCTGCAAGGCAAGGTTAAAGTGATCCAAGTAAAGTGTCTAACTCCACGAAAATTGCTTGGAGCTTCCTCGTTTCTCTTCTGCCGTGTTGTTTAGCTTATGCTAAGAGAAGAATAAAATAGGGTTAGATTTGTTCAAATGTCCCTTTAGTATGACGATAATTATCATTGAAAATTATCATTGAAATTATCACGGACCTTCCGGTCGATAGACAGGGCAGCGCAACGAGTCGATGTACCCGACTGTTGAGCCGAGCGCGCGCAAATTCTGTACCGTCTGTATACACGGGTGCGGATATCGTCAAACGGACGATTATTACTGCGACAAATCTACGGCAGGCCATCAGTATTCGGTGATAAAATATGAACTCAATATTCGGTTTTTTCACTAGGTAAACAGTGTTCTTTTTCTTTCAAACTTTCACAAATCTTTCAATTGTATTTTACAATGATATTGATATAGGATTGAAGTCTCAAATGTCATTTTGTGCAATATCTGACAGTTTACAAGGATCACTTTAATATGCTGGTTTAATAGATCGTCAATCTCGATAACATGTGAAGAAGAAAACAACACAAAAGTGTGAAAAGGCCGCTAGTTTCATATACTGTGATTTGTACACGCCTTGCCAAATTTACAACATTTCCCTCTCTATCGATCTGTTCCCTTTCATTGGTACAAGCCCCATATTCACGTCCATCAGTATGACCCTTTGATTGACACTGTACAGACAGGCTTTGATTTACACCCCGTAGGCTCAGGATGGTAGCTCTTCCGACATCCTGATAGGTAATATTTATACTGACATCGATAGCTAGTGAGCCGCGGATGTTTGACGCCAAACAAGTTAGTGAGATGTGGAAATTCTGGTTGCCTTCTCCAGAGATCCCCTCGGCAAGTGTCAGCTCTAGTGGTTGTTGTTCTGCTTCCGCTTCTCTACAATTTGAGCTCAATCCTGACAAGTTGGTGAACAGCTCTATGTGATCCACAGCTTCCAGGGACTCTTGAAGACACCATGCTACCACTGGATGAGGTTTGGCCAGTACTGGGCATTCCACCAGGATGGTGTTGTTTGCTGTTATGGTACATATTTCGTTATCGAACACCATGGGCTGGCACGGGAAATCAGTGTCCATCAGGTCTGATAGTTCCTGACCCCTGCTATATTGAGGTGCCGCACACTGAGCGCCTATAAACTCTACGTTGTCCTTCACGTCAACTAACCATCTTTGGTCGCAGTTACATATAAGAGGATTGCTATACGAGTAAAGGGTCAACCTATATTTATTATCCAAAAGACTTTGTGGAATTAGGTTTTTGCTTATGAAGGAAATGTTGTTGTTACTCAGGTTGAGATCGCGCAACGCTCTTAGAAATACCAATCCATCTTCGCATATCCAGTGTGAAAACTTTCCAAGATCGTTTCCCTCGAGATGCAGGAAATTGAGGTGTTGTTGTGCGCTCCACATCCCGCAGCTAGATAAGACTCGTATGCGGTTGTTGGCCAGAGAGAGTATCTCGAGATTCGGGAAAAACTTGGTGATAGTTCCAAAACAGAACGTTGTTAGATGGTTACCACTGAGGTTCAAGAAACTGGCAGAGGGTGCAATGATCCGAGGGATCACATTGAGTCTACTATTTGTGTAGGAAAGTTGTTGCAGTTCTTTCGCAAACACAATTGAATTATTGTCGCCCAGTTGTCCAAGATCTGTGAATGACATGTTTCTGATATGTATAAATATTCCTTGACGTATTATCATATGGAGAAATGAGCGCTTAATTAGAATATTAGACAGTATTAATGTATATGGGAGTACCAGCGAGCACGTACTATTGGATATATCTAATTTGAGTCCGTCCATTCTCAATATAGTTCTCTTCCCATTACAAAATGAATCCTGCTGGATACGAACGGATCGTGATCCCTTAAGTTCAACTCTTCTGAAATTTGCAGTGCTCTTTAGTATACGAGGGTTCATATAATCCGTTAAGGCAGAGCCTACAGATAGACGAGTAAGTTTTCTTGGAAAGGTGGTGTCAATATCAAAAGCTTTGATCGGATTGTTGCTGATATCGAGTATTCGCAATTCCGTGAAGGACGTCAACATACCAGAGTACCAATGATTGATCATGTTATCGTTTAGATTCAGTGTGCTTATATTTGGGAAATTGTGCGTGATATTAATCGGAAATTCATCCAGGGCATTTTTCTGTAGATCGATTATCTTCAAAAAAGGGAAAATGCCACCCGTGTTTGGCATTGCGGTTAACTTGGTATACCTTAGAGACAATATCTCTAGTTTTGGTAAAGAATGGAATATGTTAGCTCCAATGAATTGTAAAGGATTGTTATCAAGAACTATGCAAACCAAAGCTGGGAACGATGGCAAATCTCGTATGTGCGTTATTTTATTATGCGATATGGACAGTTTGTTAAGCACTATCATGTATTGGAATGAATCTGGATCGATGACATCAATTTCATTTTCATTCAGGGTTAGAAAATTAAGTCTGATTCTGCCAACCTCTTTTAGGCGAAACGTTTTCATATTATTATTATCTAAGTCTAAATTTTTTACAATGAGTAACGTCCTGTGTAGTATATCAGATATTTGGTTATGCGATGCAGAGAAACTATGCAGATTACTTAGGAGATAATGGCCACCAACACGGATAATTTTATTATTATCTAAGACAATTGTATTCAATCGCGGTAGGTTGAGCAAATTATCTTCCTTTAGTTCGACTATTTCATTTTGTTTCACATCAATTACCCTTAGGAAGAGGAGTCCAGTTACGTTCGGTAATGATGTAAGACGGTTAAACCTTAATATGAGCATTTCTAGAGAAGGTAGTGACAATGGTTTACCAATCAGTCCGATGCGATTTGAAGACATGTCTAGGCAAAGTAACACTGAATGACTAAGTTTATTTACTGCCATGAGTTTTCCATTATTAATAAAAAGGTCATTCAGCATGGGGGATTTGGACAACATGATGCTTACGATCTCAGGATTTCTGACATTGGTTGCCTTAATTGTTAGTAAGCCTTCAAATTCAGGAATGTGTGTTGATTGGTCGAATTCATGTAAATTCATTAACCGAAGAGACTCCAGCGAACGGAGGCCTTCGAGGTATGAAAGGTTACTTAGACTGTTTCCAGATATAATTAACCAGACGACACCTTCAGGGAAAGCCGAAGGTTCGATAATTGCAATCCTGTTGTGCGAAAGGTCGATTGAAGTCAAAGACGGCAGGGACAAGGCTTGAGAGGAGATGAAGGTAATGTTATTGTAACTGAGGTCAACGGTCCTCAGTAGATTTAATCCTTCGAGTGCGTGTTTGCTAAGGACGACGATCTTGTTTCTGGACAAATGTATACTCGTCAGCCGCTGGGGTAGATGACTCCCGTGGAGAACCTTGACCAGGTTTTCTCGCAGCGTAAGGAGCCAGATATTTGGCGTGTCAAATCGCAAGTATTTCGGGATATTTTGAATCGCGTTGGCATCCAGTAATAATGAACGCAGAACAGTGTTATTTCCAAATTTAGGAATTTGCTGAAATTCATTATGGGTTAAATCTGCAACTTGTAGACGTCGGAAAAAAAGAAAAAAATTATCATCAAGGGACGCAATAGCGTCATGAGATAAATCGAATAGTGTAATATTTCGATGTTCTTCAAACATTTCAGAGCTCAACTTCGTCGGCGGACTTGCGATGTTGAGATGTGTGAGATCTTCTTCCGTTGACAGGCGCTCCAATATGTCACCTTCGCGGAATACACCTTTGCAGTTGAGCAAGGATGGAGTGCAGAAGCAGAAACGGCAGAGGTCTCCGCTTTCCCCCATGGATGTTGGGATGGTGACAACAAGGGTGCATACCAGACAGGCCATAAAGAAATGCGTAGCAATCCCGCATCGCTTTGGTGGAATCGTGTATGCCATGATGCTGGACTGCTAATGTTTCTCAGTCTACCAATTATTTGGACTTGGAAAATGTAATATGTTCTTGAAATTTTCGCAGACGGTCTTGAAAAATTTCCCACTTTAAGTTTTTATACTCTTTACGAGGACGTACTTTTCTGTTGAGTTTGTAATGTTTTTTTTAGATGATGCCTTTACCTTGGAAACGTAATCTGTAAATGGAAATAGGAGAAACAATGATTCACAGGGAAATAATAATATACATTGGTGGACGGAATGGCCAAACTTACGACTTTTTGCCTCAAAGTTGGCACCTTTTTTCATTTGACTGATGTCTGTTCGGATTTTAACTGTATACATTGTACATATACCACGCCTGACCAGTTTAAACAGTAATTTAGGAGCTGACGCCAATTTGGAGATACACTCATAATTCCGGCCATTTCATCCATTTCAGACAAACGGTCACTTTTCTTAATTGCTGATCATTCTTGTTCAAGTTAGTAGTAATGACTCCCCTCACCATGCTCACCCTCATTTGATCCGAAACGAAAATACACCGAGTAATGAATCCGAGTAATTGGATGCGAATCTTTGGGGAAGGGCCATCAACATAGCATCTTGTTATGTTGATGGTCCTTCCCCAAAGATTCGCATCCAATTACTCGGATTCATTACTCGGTGTATTTCTTGTTAACATAAAAAAACTAAAAAAACATAGCATCTTGTTAAAGGACAATGAAAACCAAACAAACTGTTGCTTTCATACTGAGCTTAGGAGGAACAATCTCCGAAAGACAGAACATTATCGCGCAAGAAACAAGAAAACTATGACGCTCTGAACATGTCCATTTATTTCTACGGGGAACTTAAATTGGCAACGCACTCTGATAAGTTTGTGGGCAACTCCATATTTGTTCCAATATGTTCAGTTGTCCTTATTGTCACACGTTTCGATGTGTATAGATGTAGTCTTCAAAACATATGTTGAACTCAAACGAAGGGAGAATATATTTTGAGAAAATTGAAAAACGTTCGGGGAGTAATTAAAAGTCCATATCTTTGCTAGAGTACGTTGCCAATTTGAGTCACGCATATGAATACATGGCTGTTCCAAAGAGCCATACTTGTATTATTTCTTGACCGATCGTGCTAAGACATTCAAAGACTATTCATCCTAATTCGTGCCGTATAGTGCAAACAACGATTTGTACGTGTGTTATTGTCCTTTAAGTTGGCACAGTTAGTAAGAATGGTAAGAGCATTGGTCTAACAATCCTGAGGTCGCATTTTCGATGCCCGCCGTAGTAAAATACGCGTTTCCTATAGGGTTTTATATAGATAAAATAACTAGAATGCAACGTCATGTACCCATCTAAAGTTACCCTTTATTTATGTTAAAGATTAAAGGGGCTACGCGAAGAAAATTTGAACATGAACGTATACATCATTAGAGAGCTTGATAAGGGGCTAACAGATTAACAATATACACGTTTTGATTCAGATGCGCATCGGATGACCAATTTACGCAGAAATTTAAATTACACATCTCATGATCGATGATACGCTCATGATCAATAATAAACGCTCTTCGAATAAAACAAACATAGTTGTTTTGATTACTTCACATAGGGGACAGAACGATCGAAAGTAAGCATACGATGTATCATAATATACGCAACACAAGTGCATTCATATCGTATGCTGTATGTTTATCCTTACAAAATGACATTTGTTTCATGGCATTTTAAAGATGTCACACAGACCGATTATATAATATTAATTCCCTAAGAAACATATAGGGCAAGGAATTTGATTAATTGTTTTTTTTTTCTACTTGGATCTCCGATGCACATAACTTAAAAATTATATACATGTTTGATTACTCCTGATGCCCCTAGCAGCTCTTAAGTGAAGTATACTTGTTAACATTGTAATCGTTCTTCGCGTAGCTACGACATGAGACAAATAATTATTGCAAACAATAAATAAGTTTTCAATTCATTTAGAGGCAAAGATTGATTTGTGATTGACAGCATCCATGAAAATAAAAGAAATAGGATAAAAACACTTCTGAATACCTGAATGGTTCGGTCATGATTAATAGGGTCCATAAGTACATTTCAAGACAGGGTATCAATACAACTCACCTTAAATTTGTTAAATTGGTCTATTAATCTTTGTCAAATTCAACCAAAATCACTTGAGGCTTCATCTACATTTCTCTCGTTCATGTCGTTCCTTGTTATTGAGCCTATTTGAACAGAAGGATAACATGACTTTTGATTTTCCAAATGTCTCGTTAGTTATGAATATATTTATGATTGAATTAAAAGCGTTCCGGAACGCTTTTCGATTGTAGCCGAAATTAAAGGGCATTAGTATGGGTAATACGATCTGACCGTCGCAAATTTTCATTTTTTTTTTTACTAGGTGAATATTTTTAAAACTATCACACCTATCATTTAAATGAATCTTCCAATGAAATTGGTATGATTGAAGTCTCAAAATACAACATGTCCCAAAATAAATTACAACGGGACTTTCTGCAACGATAACTTTAAAATAGTAGATCAATCAGAATGATATTTCAGGGTATGAAGCTATACCTTATTACCTACATCTTGCAGAAAACCCTATTCGATTTGCTTCAGTGGTCATGGAGAATGAGGATCTTTTGTCAATCATGTCATGCGTCCATTTTCGTTCATAACGCGTGAACACAATGGACAACACGTCTCCTTACATTACAAAACCTGGAGGGAAGGGACATCTGACATGATTGACAAAAGATCCTAATTCTCCATGAACACTGAAGCAAATCGAATAGGGTTTTCTGCAAGATTTAGGTAATAAGTTATAGTTTCATACCCTGAAATATCATTATGATTGATCTACTATCTTTAGAGTTATCGTTGCAGAAAGTCCCGTTGTAATTAATTTTGGGACATGTTGTATACATTTTAGAAAATCGTATAAATTGTGGCTCCTTTCATTTTACTTACCTCACTAGCCTCGACGAGTTTGCTCTGTGTCCGCCGCGAGGAGATGTAAATAGCCTGTTTGAATGTTGATTAAGCCGTTCCCTACTAGATTTTACAATCATAAAGTTAATATAGGACCCACTAGGTTCGTGCAGGCAATGGGTTAACGTTAACACAAATTATTTGTGAGAGAAACTCGCTCCTCCAACCTCTGCTATCAAACGAACTTATCGCAACAAGTCGCACCTCACGATGAAGCGGGGGTATTTATATGCCGAGGTGACACGATCATAAGTTATCCTCACATCTATTGTTTTAAAGGTTGATCGGATTCTTAGATCAGATGCGCGGTGCCATCTTGCGAACGCCCCGCGCACGGTGCGTAACAACACACACTGGTTCAACGTTATCATGGTTATGTAACGCGCACACACTAACCTAGTTCAACATGGCGACCCGCGGTGTGGCATCACCACGCTTGACATCCTTTAAAGTGGGTAAAGCAAAGCAGTTTTAAATAAACACCGCCCTGCATTAGGAGGCATTAGGTACGGTGGAACAAATAAAGCGTGAAATCAAGTCCCGATTATATTGTTTTTCTTGAATTTTAAGGAGGCAAACGAAATAGAAAATATAAACAAGTTTAAGGGATAACGAAACGGTAATCAGACAGATAAGCACTTAATCAAGTGGCCGCGTGCTTATATGACAAGATGACACGACCATAGGTGATCCTCCCATTTATTGTTTTAAGGCGAGTAAATCAAAGCAGGATATTTATATTTCACTGTCCTGCATTATTTTGCCAAAAAAACAAAATAACGTTAAATTAAATCCCGACGACATTGGTTTTAGGATACAGAAAACGGCTGTAACAGTTTTAAGGGATAACGATAAAGCTCTTGAAGGATAACCAAATAACAAGTACCTTTCGAGCATGGTGGAGTTATACCTATCAGTTTGTAATGTAATTAAAATTAAGTTTTACCAAAACTATACTATCCCTTTAAGTATAAAATAATGCATATATATACTAATATAAAGTATAATGAAATATATGATAAATATTATTAACCCGATCAGGGCCCCGTTGCAGAAAGAGATACAATCGATTGTAAGTTACACTTTATTGTAAGTCAGAAGATTTGCGCGATTCAACCAATCAGATTTGCGCATTCAGAACACATGATCTAAATTACAATTAATTGTAACTTACTATCGAGTGTATCTCTTTCTGGGCAGGGATCTATCGAGAATACATGTTATAGCAAATCAATCCGTCCTGAATGGGTTAATTAATCAACACCTGTGGCCAAGCGGTTTGGTCAAAGAATTGCCTTATATCCCGTCATAATCTCCTCATGAATATGGTATTAAGGCATTAATAATTAGTTACACACTAACGTGCTGGTGTTACAGAGATAAGTGTCCAGCCAGGGATAATTGGCAGTGACGTTGTTAAAATCCTATTTTTGTCTGCACTCTAGCCTTCATACACACAGACAGACGGACGATCAAACGAACACTCATTCACACATTATACACACTAACTCATACATAACGTCACACTGACGTCCCTCATACAATGTAAACGTTGTTGTGGGATAATAACATAAACTGAACTTCAATAAACAAAAACAAAATGATAAATGATAATATGCCGCGGCCCATTGCTTTTACTCCTGACACACACATTACACACACATGCATGAAGCGATGCGGACATTATCCCTTAATTTATTTTGTTCTGGACACTTGGACACCTATATCCCTGTCACACCGGAGATGGCGAAACAAATTTTAAGTAAATCTATTTCCCCTTTTAAAGGGATCTAGTAACTTTGTTGACATGTGCAAAAAGTGATGAATGGTTGATGCAATGTATATTGTTGTTATCTCATATGTCTACAGGGTATTGTGTGAAAATTTCAAGTCAAATGGACATTGCATGGCCAAGTAATGAGCGAAAATGCAAAGTGATAGTCACTAACTCACTGCACTCACTTTGTACACAGTAAGAAAAACTCCACCGGAGTTTTTCTTATTTGAATACTTCAATCGTACATATCTTTGTAACAAAAGGGAAATGTTATTTTATTTTGAGGATTTGGACAATGTTACTAAGTCCCTTTAAGTGTTTAGGCATATCATAATACATGAATCATTATGGGGCAAGACAATGTATTGTTGTATCTTTTTTATTGTTATGAAACACCCATCTGATTTAATTACTTTAATTGTACTTAACCAAAATACGTTCAATATTTGGTTTGTGCATATATTTACGAACCCAAAATCCAATAAAGGGTCTACAGTTGCTATTTCAAAACAAAATTGCAATGCTTTAGAGACACGGTAGGCGTGGGTGATCTATAGTTTGTTTTTTGACTTAGTGTTTTGGTAAATAATCCTGCCATAATCTTCACATTTGTATTTTAAGTAGGTGCTAAAAGGCTTTATTATCCCCTCACCAACGAAGTCGCAGGGGATATAGTAACGCTGCCGTCCGCCCTTCCGTCCGCCCGTCCGTCCGTCTTTTCGTTCTTCCGTCCTTTAGTAATGTTTGACGGATTCTACTGAAATTTGGTATGAAGGTACATGGTATCAAAATACAGCCTAAGTTCGATTTCGGAGTATGTAGGTCAAAGATCAAAGGTCATAGCTCATTAAAAATGCGAAAATAGCTAATTATGTATCCGAAAATGTAGTTTTCGTTCGATAACTTTAGTAATGTTTAACGGATTTTAATGAAATTTGATATGAAGGTACATGGTTTCAAAATACAGCCTGAGTTCGATTTTGGAGTATGTAGGTCAAATGTCAAAGGTCATAGCTCATTAAATATGCGAAAATAGCTAATAATGTATCCGAAAATGTGGTTTCCGTTCAATAACGTAAGTAATGTTTTTGAGTATGTACACTCTAAAAACACCCGGGTCAGAATTGACCCGGAAAAGAGTCCGTTGGGGCCACACTCCGTTCAGGGTCAAAAAATGACCCGGAATAGGGTCATGAAGACCCGGAATGGGGTCACATCTGACCCAATTCCGAGTAATGTTTTGACCCAGAATGGAGTGTGGCCCCAACGGACTCTTTTCCGGGTCAGTCTGACCCGGATGTTTTTAGAGTGTACGTCATAGGTCAAAGGTCACAGCTCATTAAATATGAAAAAAATGCTAATTATGTGCACAAGAAATAGCTACAGTAATTATGTATGCAAAAATGTGGTCTCTGTTTGATAACATAAAGTGAGACCTGTAAAGTGTCAGATATTGCCCAAAATGACATGTGATACTTCAATCCTGTACCAAAATCATTGTAAGATATGTCCGAATGATGTGTGAAAGTTTCATTGAAAAAGAACACTGCTTTCCTGGTTTAAAAAGTGAAAATATGAGTCAGCTTTTACAACGGACGTGTATGAGGTTTATGACCGTTTGTTAACGCTTTTGAGCTGAATGATAGATATCGTCATACTAAAGGGGCATTTGAAAAAATCTAACCCTATTTTATTCTTCTCTTACCATAGGCTAAACAACACGGTAGAAGAGAAACGAGGAAGCTCAAAGTAATTTTCGTGGAGTTAGACACTTTATAGGCCTCACTTTAAGTAATGTTGGGCGGATTTTATGGCAAGCCAGGCGGAAAAAATTAAATATATAGGAGTGTCAATAATATTGATATGTATCTCAAATATAAATTATATACGTATATGTACATACATATATATGTAAATATATATCAATATATACATCAACCAATTATATGTGTAACAAAATAGAAATATATATTTTCTACAATATATATATCTAACAATATATAGATCAAATAAATATATATATTTTCACAAACTAATATATATTTAACACAAATGTATATATACTTACAAAATAACATATATTCATACAAAATATACTTACAAAATAATATACATTTAACATAAATATATTTACACAAAAATATATTTATACTTACAAAATATATATAAGAAAAAATATATATAAACAAAAATATATATAAACAAAAATATATATATACGAAGAAAAATAAACACAAAGTAATATATATTTAACAAAAAAATATATATATGTATATCCAGGTAAGTAATGTGTTGAGGAACATCAAGAGTGCTCGATGCCGCGATTAGCAGAGCAATGATAGACGTATGTGCAGCTCATACACGTCAACATGCTCCTATACGTCAATATGCTCCCTTAGCTACCTGAAAATTAGTTCGGACAGTGCGTATGGTACGGTGGTACCGGCGTCACATGTCTATGGTAGGCCATTGGCGCAAGAAAAAACGTTTCGACGTGCGCACCTAAAAGCACGCGCGTGCCCGGGCGTGCGCGTGCATGACCGTCGATCTGACCAATCACAGTGCTAGTTTGGGCAAATTGCACGCGCACGTACATGCATACGCGTGCAATTGCACGCGTACACCTTTTGCGTACGCGTGCAATTTGTGTGCGTACGCAAAATGTTATTCCGTGCGTATGCGCAGAATGCGAGTTGAAGCGTGGCAATTGTCCAATCAGGAAGCCTGTTACAGCGAGCAGATGATCGCCAGTAATTGACACGTTTTAGCATACAGGCCATAGCCACAATCCATAACTAGCCACGTGGGTTGTCGGGTGCATGATATACATTTATGATGATAATTATCATCATCATCATCATCACTATTAGTTTGTATAATTATGGTTATTGGTTATCGTTATTATTATGGTTATTATGGTTTAATAATAATGGTAATATAAATACTGACTATGTAATTTAATGTGTGCTGATGAGACGGGAAATAGCTGTAAGGTTGCCTTATACTCCTGGGGTGGGGGTCGTCAGGGGCATTATATCTATATAAAATTGATGATAATAATACAAGTAAATATTATAACAAGTATGATTATTATTGGTATTAGTAGTAGTATTAGTAGTATTAGTAGTAGTAGTAGTAGTAGTAGTAGTAGTAGTAGTAGTAGTAGTAGTAGTAGTAGTAGTAGTAGTAGTAGTAGTAGTAGTAGTAGTAGTAGTAGAAGTAGTAGTAGTAGTATAGTAGTAGTAGTAGTAGTAGTAGTAGTAGTAGTAGTAGTAGTAGTAGTAGTAGTAGTAGTAGTAGTAGTAGTATTAGTATTAGTAGTAGTAGTAGTAGTAGACGTAGTAGACGTATATTAGTGGTAGTAGTAGTAGTAGTAGTAGTAGTAGTAGTAGTAGTAGTAGTAGTAGTAGTAGTAGTAGTAGTGGTAGTAGTAGTAGTAGTAGTAGTAGTAGTAGTAGAAGTAGTAGTAGTAGTAGTATAGTAGTAGTAGTAGTAGTAGTAGTAGAAGTAGTAGTAGTAGTAGTAGTAGTAGTAGTAGTAGTAGTAGTAGTAGTAGTAGTAGTAGTAGTAGTAGTAGACGTAGTAGACGTATATTAGTGGTAGTAGTAGTAGTAGTAGTAGTAGTAGTAGTAGTAGTAGTAGTAGTAGTAGTAGTAGTAGTAGTAGTAGTAGAAGTAGTAGTAGTAGTATAGTAGTAGTAGTAGTAGTAGTAGTAGTAGTAGTAGTAGTAGTAGTAGTAGTAGTAGTAGTAGTAGTAGTAGTAGTATTAGTAGTAGTAGTAGTAGTAGACGTAGTAGACGTATATTAGTGGTAGTAGTAGTAGTAGTAGTAGTAGTAGTAGTAGTAGTAGTAGTAGTAGTAGTAGTAGTAGTAGTAGTAGTAGTAGTAGTAGTAGTAGTAGAAGTAGTAGTAGTAGTAGTATAGTAGTAGTAGTAGTAGTAGTAGTAGAAGTAGTAGTAGTAGTAGTAGTAGTAGTAGTAGTAGTAGTAGTAGTAGTAGTAGTAGTAGTAGTAGTAGACGTAGTAGACGTATATTAGTGGTAGTAGTAGTAGTAGTAGTAGTAGTAGTAGTAGTAGTAGTAGTAGTAGTAGTAGTAGTAGTAATAGTAGATGTAGTAGTCGTAGTAGAAATAGTAGTAGTATTAGTAGTAGTAGTAGTAGTAGTATTAGTAGTAGACGTAGTCGTATAAGTAGTAGTAGTAGAAGTAGTAGTAGTAGTAGTAGTATTAGTAGTATAGTAGTAGTAGTAGTAGTAGTAGTAGTAGTAGTAGTAGTAGTAGTAGTAGTAGTAGTAGTAGTAGTAGTAGTAGTAATATTAGTAGTAGTAATAGTAGTCGTATTAGTCGTAGTAGTAGTAGTAGTAGTAGTAGACGTATAGTAGTAGTAGTAGTAGTAGTAGTATTAGTAGTAGTAGTAGTAGTAGTAGTAGTAGTAGTAGTAGTAGTAGTAGTAGTAGTAGTAGTAGTAGTAGTAGTAGTAGTAGTAATAGTAGATGTAGTAGTCGTAGTAGAACTAGTAGTAGTATTAGTAGTAGTAGTTTTCATATTCAACATCATCATTATTATTGTTATTACAGTTATTATTATTTGTAGTATTATAACACTTTTATTACAATCATAATTATTATGATTATTATAATGATAATTAATTAATAATACTTTTTAATTGCATTGTTGATGTTCATTAATGCTACGCAGGACTAAGAGGGAAGTATAACTATAGTGTAATATTTTGATCATCATCATCATCATCAAAATCATTAAAGGGTACCACCACCCAAAAATATTATTTTTATTAAAGAAAGGTAACATCTTTAGTATTCCATTCCATCAACAAATTCACAAAAATATGTTTCCAGAAAAAATATATAATTTAAAAACGCATCACCATTCTGAATGCGGTCTGAATGAGAAGACTACCGGTGTGCAGAGTCAACGCGCTCTGTGCAGAGCGAACGAATCATCCGGGATATACAAACGTACGCGTGAATAGCATTGGCGCACTCGCAAATGTTTGGCCCGTATGGAACCAGGAAATAGTGGTAGTAGTGGTTCCGTAAGTGGTGGAAATTAATTGCTTTGTTTATGAATTACACAACCCTTTGTAAAATGTTGGGTATCGATTTGATATCACAAAACGATACCAAAACATATAATAATGTGTTGTTCTTTGTCTGGTGGTCCCCTTTAAGTATTAGCTTTATTTTGTTAGTATCATCGGTATGATAGGATGTCTCGGACAATTTCGTAAGTAATCCAAACGAATTCATGTTATGTTCATTCAATTTCGCCGATTCTGTCACCGCAGCTGTATTTTGTAGTTCAAATTCGATTTAAAACGTGTTTCTAAAATATTTTGTAACATGGCAATTCAATTTAAAGCGAGAAATTCTGTTGGCGACATTGAATACTAAAAGCGTGCTTTTTAAATTGAATGAAATAAGTGCTAAATCACTTGAGCGAAGAGCTAAATAGAATGAAGGAAATGTAATTTTGAACGACAATTGTAAGCCTTCAGCTTAATTTTGCGAATTTGAATGAACCGAATATCAATGCGAATGAAAAGTTTACGAAATTGGCCGAGAAAACCTACATTATAATATTATGAGACTTCGTATTGCTATGATAATGATAATATTTACCTGGATAGTTTATATTTAGTTTTGCATGTATGATGACAATGTATGATTAACTTAGTTTCAATCGTATGTATTTTACATTTGGCGGATAGAAAAAAACATCACTTCAGAAAGTGCATGTCTCAACCGTAGGCTTGTTAAATGTACTCGGCCACTCATCTGGTTATTTTTTTAAAATGTATTTTGTATATTTTCTCGAATTGAGAATGGGAGCAGATATCCACTGAGTTGGTAGTGTGTGATGCGCATGTGTGTGTGGGAGGGTGTGGGGGGGGGGGGGGGGGGGGGGGTAGCAGTCATGTGTGTATTTCATTCCTTTTACCACTCCACAGCGCCCGGCAAGATGCGGTTAAAGCGGAAGTGTTTGTCTAGGAAGCGATCTCGGGCCTGTCACTCGCGTGGATCTACAAGTGGACGGACCCTCCAACCAGCTACATGACCCATTACATAGGCGCCGGAAGTGGGGGGCAATTCTAAAAAGTGGTGGGGGGGGGGGGGGGGGGGGAGGCAAAACGTGTTTTTGTCCCGTCCCCCCCCCCCCCCCCCCCCAAACAAAAAAAGAAGACCCCCAACAAAAAAGACTAAGACTTGTTAATTGTAACGTTCAAAACTAATTTATACATCCATTTTAAGTTTTCGCTGCGCGCTTCGAGCGAACAGATTATCTCAGTTTACATTCAACAGTAGTACGGTCTGGGGTGAGTGTGGTTGGGCATGAGCCCCTACCATGGGCGTCGATCACGGGGAGGGGGGGATGTGGGAATATATCCTTCCCAATATTTCAGTTGGGGGTGGCCTGTATTATTATCCCCCCCCCCCCCTCCGCCAATATTTGGGGTTCAAAATATATAGTAACATTAAAATATAGGAGCATTGCCCCCTCCCATTCATAATGTGAAAGTTGTTACTATAGTCTTCTTTAAACCCCATTTTGATATTTTAACTGCCAAAATCCAAAATCTTCCGGGGGTTGCGCCCCCTGGAACCCCCATTAAGGTTATTTGACCCAGTCCTGGCCCTGTATTCATTTAATAATTTTATTCAGGACTTATCTATATGCCCACTAAAAATGAGCTAATAGTTAACTGTATTTCCTATTTACATAATATAGACAACATCTTTATTTCTGTGTATTACTGTGTATTATTTTCTGTGTATTTATTTCTGTGTATTCTGTTTTCGCTGCGCGCTTCGCGCGAACAGATTATCTCAGTTTACATGCAACGGTTGTATGGTCTGGGGTGAGTGTGGTTGGGCATGAGCCCCTACCATGGGCTTCGATCACCATACCATACCCCAAATCCCAAAGCCCTGGGCCCCCATTAAGCTTTCCAATGTGGGTATCCCTTGACTAATTCTATACAGGATTCCATCAGGATGCTTGCAATCTATGTATCTATCAGGCTAAAGTTCATCCATACCTGGACAAAAGCCCTCCTCATAACATGACGCTTGCAATGTGCAATTAATAATCTTCCGATTTCTAAACAGCTAAATCCAAAAGCTGTTGGGGCCCCCCTACCCTCCCCCCCCCCCCCCCCCCCAGTCATGAAAACACGGGCACGCTGCTGGGTTGTCGCTTCGCTTCCTCACCAATGATGATCAAAACGACATACATCACCCCCCCCCCCCCCCCCCAATGGCGAGAAGAAATCGACACCTATGTCCCCCCCCCCCTCCCAATCCCAAACTACTTCCGGCGCGCCTGAGACCCAAAACCAGCCTTCAGCAATTACTACGGCCGAGATGTGTTGATTTAACGATGATTGCATTGACCTACCAGCACTCAATATGATAATGTATTCTCATTCAATAAACCCAACGGCACAGAGCCACCACAATACCACATTCAATGAAAGAATCAAATAATTAAAAATTTTCCCCATCTTCTCCTTAAACTCTTCTCACGTATGCGTGCTTATCTCATTCTTTTCTTAAATAATGTGTTAATATATATTATTGAAAATGACAAAGAAATACAGAAAATAATTAATCAACGAGAAGACGAAAGTTCAAAATGGAAAGGACAAAAGGAAAAGAAACTGTATTTTCCATTTTGTCTTTTGTCTTATTATACATGTATACTTTTTAATTTTCTCTCTTCACTTCACGTTGATTATTTTCAGTATTTTTCTTTTTAATTTTCAGGCTTCTTTACTCACGAATGATAATCTATAATGTCCATATCCAGATAATCTATCATATTCTAGCCGGGGAGGGGGTTGGGGATCTAGGGGGCACGACAATATTTGGACAAAACGATCATATTCGGGAACGCTTAAGTCACATTTGGGGAATACCATGTCATTATAACTAAGGCAATACAACGTAGTATTCAGGCAAGTTTATTTTGCGGTATCAAAATGTTAGCTTTTTAGATTAAGATTTGTTTTTCTTTCATTGTCAGATGAAAACGTGACGGTCAAAACACCCACCCACACTGAAAATCATGAAACTGGTAGAAAGTGATTAAATACCAGAACATTTTTCATGGATCAGAAGCATCTTTTCAAAGTTTGTTTCGTTTATTTTTTACTTTGTATCGAGCAAATTGCCATCAAGAGAGGGCAGCAAACAAAACTTAACGAAATCATAACAATCCAAATTAGCTCAAATGTTCACTCTTAGCCCTCTAAACCTTGCCCTCCTTAATTCATCCACATTGGAAAGATATCCCCGTGTCATTCTTGATTGTTGTTCTGCCAAAATGTCCTGGGAAGGGGGTGGGTCGCATATTGTGATGGGTTTAAGGAAATATGACCTTTTCAGTGCCTGAATAACACCTTTCCCACAATTATAACAAAGCAAACAAAGAGAAAAACAAGTAAACGAACAAATGCTGGAACATCATAGTGTTCACTTGAGTAAAAAATGTTAAATTATTGGCTAAAACTGTTACAAATTTCCCCCTAACATGAAGTTAACAAACCAAATATAGTTTTGCCACTGTTTTGCATTCTCCCCCCCCCCCCCCCCCCCCCCCACCTTAGTGCACTGCAAAGTGCTAGCATACCGTAAACATTCGCCCATAGGCGCTACTGTCTCACAGTAGTCTCACAGTATTAACAGGTATTATCAATAGCGCCAGCCGTATCCGCAAGGATCCAGTATAATGAATATGTATTTAGCCTTTTGTCAACGATCTTCGAGCCGGTCTTAAAGGACCTAAAGAATACAACGTACTTTGGCACTTATTCCATAGTTGATGACTTGTAAAAAAATGTAGGTCTGCCGAAAAAAAATCCATGATAATAAACACAGTAGTGATTTAAGACTAATTTTCTGATGCCAAATCTCATTTAGCAGCCAGTTTACGCCCCACCCACATTTAGGGTCCAGAATCGGCAGCGTGATTGACAATTCATTGGCTTACGTCATGACGCGTCATCTACAGAATTTAGTTCATTAGTCCGTACTTTAGATGACGTCACATTTTGGCGATTTAAAAGGGGCGTTCTCAGGACAATTAGATATTTACTAATTACCCCAAAATTGATTGATTTCATGATAAATGACTGCCATATTCTTTTTCTTCAGGAAAAATTATATAGAGAGAGCCGAATTGTGAAAATTAGGCCATATAGACGCTTTAGGTCCTTTAATGAGGATAATCACTCAAAGTTGAGCAATTAGGATGAACGTTACTTAATGTTAAAAACCCACCAAGCAAGCAGAAGTAGCTCTTGGGTCGGTGGTTGGTGCAAATCATTCTAAGATATGATGGCACATAAAGTCGCAGGTTCAAGTCGCATTGGATAAGTGATTTTTTTGTTTTAACAAATGCCACCGTTTTGTGTATATTTAGGAATAGGAAGGAAAATCATTTACTTTTTGTCAGTGACACAATTATTACATTCAGGTGAAGTCATGGCATTCCCACCCCACCCCACCCCACCCCACCCCACCCCACCCCACCCCACCCCACCCCACCCCACCCCACCCCACCCCACCCCACCCCACCCCACCCCACCCCACCCCACCCCACCCCACCCCACCCCCCCCCCCCACACACACACACACACACACACACACACACACACACACACACACACACACACACACACACACACACACACACACACACACACACACACCGGACACATGTTACATGGGAACTTTCAAATGGAATTAAAACCAACCAATTTTGTGTCAAGGAGCATTTCGGGAAGTACCAATACTCTAATGTACCTTTAAGTAGACAATTAATTGGCTAAAAAAAAATTTATTTTAAAACATAAAATACGTAAATGACTGCTAATAAAAAATATACGGATTAGTTATACTATCATGTATTCATAAAATAGGTAGCCATATTGGATATAAAGG